>APFE031014701.1:28911-57715 GCA_000404065.3 Pinus taeda
ACTGGGGAAAATTGGGAAGAAAACAAGAAGAAACTTTATTGGTAGCAAGTCGCTCTTGAACATGACACTTTCCTTCCGCATCCATGTCGGGTTGGATTGTTCCATTCACTACTCATCACCATTGGTCCATCACACCATCCATCTTTGGGTTTAATGCTACCAATCCATCATCAGTGTGGCCGATATGTTCAAGAGAAGTCATTTAGAAAATTCACCTATGTCTCACCCACTGCAATACATTCATGCTTCATTCCTTCATGACTGCCACCCTGAACCCTGTATTCTCAGTTTGTTTTCACCTCCAAAATCATTTGCTTCGTTCCGTGTCATTAATGTGGGATTCATTAAGGCCCTCTTGTGACGGGTCACTTCTTGTTGACATCATCTCATTATCCAAGAAGTTGACTTAGGAACAACCCTTTCAGTACTTTGAAGCTTGCATGCCTCAATGGCAAGTTTCTCACTTTCGGCGAAAGGTTTACATCAATGGCCTACAACCGAGAGATTTTATGTGGTGTTCGATGCTAAGTCCCTTTTTCACACCACGTGAATTGTACTGTAGTACCTTGAGGGTCATTGTCATTATTGGTGATTCCTCTCGCGCATGTTAACAGCTTACATCATTGGCTGGTAATCAGGCGATGTCTTTCCATGTTCGACTCTAGAACATTTATCACATGGATCGACTTGTACTCCGAGTGAAGATTAAACTAGTTTTGAAGACCCCCGATCTAGTTTCATCCATCTAGGCTCCGATATATTCAGGAATATAAAAGCATCCAGTGTACATCATTGCTGAACAGATGATCATCCAAATCAAAGGATGATGTGTCCATATCATCAATCTATCACACAGACGATCGTCTATCCTATGTACATGAAAATGAGTTTATAAAGCTGATCATGGGAATGCCCGCCTCAGCTAGATCATGAAAAAATGTTGTCAAATAATGTATTGTATTGTATCTTATTACAGATCGCCTCCCAGCTCAGAAAAACTTCAGATCCTCATAGTAAAGCATTTCACCCGACATAAAAAAAGATTAACGACCTCATGCTTTAGGGGGAAACTGTTATAGAAATTTTTGGGCACTTCAACCCCAATCACAAATGTCCATAAACTGAGGGCTCTTAAGTCCGTAAAAGTGTTGCTTCATTGCCTAAAGGAACAAGGTCAACTGATTACATCATCTCCCAGAAGTTCTCCACTGAAAATTTCTCATAAATTGTCAAAATTGGACCATACTGAAGGCTCAATGCAGAGGGTGCGATGCATATCACCTTCCCAATGTACAGGGTGTGATGCATACTGAATTTCTCCTCTGTAGGGTGCGATGGTCAGGAATGGACAAATGGCGGGGACAAAAATGCGAGGTGGAAGATCATGGAATCTTCCAGAAGCTTCCCCTCTGACACTTGCCACTCCATTTTCGACTAGGGATGAGTAAGAGATCATCATTCTCCAAGTGGAAGCAGGAACTATCAGAGAGAAGACACTAATGAAGATCCCAAAAGATGACTCGCCTCTTTGTAATCATCTTTATATGGATCCCTCATCACAGAGATCCAGAGGTTGGAATTTTGTATCTTATAGAGAACTGTTGTTAGTATTCTAGTGTACATTCACAGTGTTGGGTGATCTAGCTTTGCTTGAGGTGAAGAAAGGCTTCTTAGCTGGAGGATGATGCTGGGTCAGAGCACATGGTTGTAATCTTCTTGCTACTTTTCATCTGAATAAAGCTATTCTTGCTTCCTTCCATATTCTTGTGTACTTGTTTATATATGCATGTATATGGTTAATGCACATTTGATCCTACATTATTTATGAATTTAGATCCTTGTTTCTTGCATGGTAGTATGTTGTTCTGATTCCACAGGTCCTTTTAGCTGGGAAGACAAAGAAGAAGTAGCAAAACCCTATCAAGAAGGAGAGGAAATCGAGCGCAAGACTCAGGTTGGCCCTCTTGGTTCTCCTCTCATCTATTTTTATAAAAGGAATCAATAATAGACTTTGATTTTTTGTTTCTAAGATAGCCACCCATCTTAGTGGGAATAGCAGCATCTGAGTGGACACTATTCCCAGATAACAATAAGTCCCCCATGGATAGGTGAATGTGGTTTTGTCTTGATCTTCAAGTGCTACCTAAATTTGATTATACCCACTAAAACCATCCAAGAATGAGAAAACTTTTTTTCTTGCTAATGTATCTAAAACTTGATCTATGAAAGGAAGTGGAAAATAATGTTTCAAAGTAATTTTATTCAATTCCCTATAATCAATGCTACTCTCCACTTTACACATTTGTTAGGAACGATTACTAGGCTTGAAACCCATTAAATTTCTGATATTGGATAAATGAAATGTACATTTAACAGTTTATGCAATTCCTCTTCAACAATTTCCTTTAAGTTTGGATTCATTCTTCTTTGTGGTTATCAAATTCGTCTAGCATTTTCTTCGATATAAATATGATACATGTGAGTTTTAGGATTAATTCCCTTCATATCAGTATATTCCCATGCATATGCAGAAGTGTGTTTTTGCAATATTTCTACCAATTTATTTTTCTGTAATTCTTCTAGGTTTTCATTTATGTTCAAAATTTTCCCTCGAAAAAATTCTATTGAAGAGTTTCCAAATTTTTCCATAGAATGTAAAGACATTTGTCTATATGTTATATATTCAATATTACATTTTTCTTGAAAATCTTGACTATTGTCACAATATAAAGAGGGTTCATTATTTTCTATTGAATTTAAAATTTGACCCTCTTCAATTATTTATGCAATAGTGAAAACCAGCTGTATATCATTATCATCATCTATCCATTCTTCATTTTCTACTTCTATCATTTTTTTTGCAGGTGGGTATAATGTAAATTTATTTGTCGAACTTCCATATGAGATAAACATGTCTCCTGATCTACAACTGATAAAAGCATCGGATGTAGCTAATCATGGTCTTCCTAATAAAATTAATGGATTTCCTCCTAAACTATTCTTGGGTGTTAAGATCATGAAAACAACAGGATATTCCCAAGAATCTAAGGATACATATATATCCTCTAACACACCATAGGTTTAATTACAGATCTATCTGTTAATTGTAATAATGTTGATCTGTATTGAGGATTAGGAAGCTTCAATTTATCTATACTTTGTTTTCTCATTATGTTTGTGGTTGCTCCTAGATCAATCAGTGTGTTTGGTATTTCAGTTCCATTGATGTATGTTTTCCTAATGGTGCTTCCTGGATCTAAATATTTTTGAATTGTTCTCTTCCCCATCATGATATCCACAATTCTCTCAACTAGTTGAATTCTTTTTATTTATTTTCTTTTTCTTCCTCATCCTTGAGTACTAATTTCCTTAATTGTTTTTGAAAAAATCAGTATTTATTTTATTGCTTGTAATAAAGGAATTTTTATACAGACATTTTTCAATTCATCTAACATATCATAATGAGGTAACATCATTTGTTTTTCTACTCCTTTATCGATTTTCAACCTTTCAGGAAAAGGTGGTCTTGAGACAGATACTGAAGATTGTTCTATAATAGGAGTGTTATTTTTTTTTTCTAAATAAAGACTAATTCTATTAAGATAAGAAATGTATAATACAATGAAGCTTGCATGCAAGCGAAGCAAAAAAGCAAGGGAGCCGCAGGTGATAGGCTATCTACCTCGCTCCTTAGAGACAATCCAGGAAAGGGCCATAGGAAACATAGGAATAAAAAAAGATAGAACTCAGCTGAGAGAACTACCCCGAGGGGTCATTTCCTGCCACACGACATTTTTTGCCTTTTTTCTTGTTTACTTTGACCCACCCAGTGGATTTTGGCTGAGCCATAACAAGCTGTAGACTATTCTGCACTGGCGGCGGAATATCCTTATCAGAGTCTGAGGACAAAGAAAAATGAGAACGTTTCTGAGAAAACTAAGGGTCAGAGTGGACTACCAGACTGACCGAGGGAGCATCCATCAGAATCACATCATTCTGCACATCTGCTTCAGTATCCTCATCATTCTACACAACTGCTTCAGTTTCCTCCTCATCCGAACTAGAGAAATCTAAATCGTACATAGAACGGGGAGGCTCACAAGGATTCCAGTGCTTGGATTTGGGTTTGCGATTCAGATTCTTCTTTTTATCGAGGAATTGGGTACAAGTACTTTGGAGGTGCCTCGTTTGATGACAATGGCGGCAACGGAAGGCTGTATTCTCGTAATCCAAGGTTTGAGTCCACTGGAAATCTCCAATCTTGAGATTAATCTGATCCGGCAGTCCTTTGCTAATATCTATTTCTGCACAAAGTCTGTCGTAGGTGTAAAGACCATTTTCCTTTCTTGAGGAATCTGTGGCCAGGTAGCGTCCTAAAGTATTTCCAATGGCTAAGAAAATAGATAAATTCCATAGATGAGCTGGAAGATTCGGGAGCCTGACCCAAATGGGAAGCTTGGTGATGACTGTTGTAGAAGGGTCGAAGTCCGGAAACCAAGGGGTGAGAAAAAGCCCAACTGCACCCCAGAACCAAGGGCCTCCCATTAAGGCCTTATGGTAATCTTCATTTGAGTCAAAAGCCAAGATGAAGAATTCTTTTGAGCATAAATAGATCTTGCTTTTTTTAGTCCAAGTGGAGTGGATCCATTGGTATAGATTTATTGTGCCAAGCCAAAGCCCATTAAATCTGCATATGAGTGCGGATTCTGCAAATATCTGGAGGCGATTTCAATCTCAGGATGAGAGAGATTGATGGAAGGAATTTCCTCTGATTTGTCTACCAAAAAGGGCTTTGGAGCCCCAGTTGGATGGGTTGCTTTCGAAGAAGACTGAGGTTGGGCGGCGTCTTTGCGAGCTACATATTTGTAAGAGAAAGAAGGGGCAGAGGAGATCTACCCAAAGGAACCACCTCTTAAACGAAGAGAAGCCCCAATAGAAGCATCCTTATGAATGTTGTAAAAGGAGAGAGGAAGGGGATTCATAAGTTACTTACCCTTATATAACAGTCTGAGGTAAGAGGAGGGGATCCCCAACAGGTGTTTGAGTTTTTGCAAAAGATCCTACACGAGATTTGTTGCTTGAACCCATTGCATCCTCATCTTTCCTAAGAGTTTGACTTGGATCTGAAATGCCTATGATTCTTCAGACAGATCCGGCTGTTTCAACAGAGGAACCTCTGCAACCAAATCTGGCGAGAATGAGGAGCAAATTCACTGCTTGCTTCCAGCAGAGAAGAAATCTGGAGCATTCCGGTCACGGAAATGGAATGAGGAGGAGACAGAGTTCCCGGCGCCCCATCATCCACACTAGGGTTCGTCTGGTCATACCCGGGCACGGCATAACCCATGTTAGGGTTCATTTGGGGATACCCTGGCTCAACAACAACAACATTATAATACAATTTAAACCCTACCTCCACGGTGGCGGTGGTGGAGTATTCGGTTACCCGCTCCGCAACCTTTCCCCCAGAGGTGAGGTAGACCTCTCGTTTCGTGAAGACTACGCGCTCAGGCCCTACCTCTTGCACTTCACCCGTCTCTCCTAGCTGACTCTGACCCATTTGGAAGGGCAGCGACAAAGAGAAATTGTAAACCTGTGCATCTCCCAGGGTTTCAGGAGTCATGGCATCCTCCACGACTGTGGCCACTATGTGAGATTCCTGAGCTGAGACATCCTTCATCTCGAGCGCCATTCTCTTTTCATAATAGGAGTGTTATTAGAATGTATAGGATTTTTTTTTTGTTTCAATATTTTCTTTCTAAGGAAGGGAAATCTCTCCTTCAAAGTCATTATTATCTTTTTGGGAATTCTTTTTTGTTTCTTGAATGACAACAGATGGTTTCTTCCTTTCTAATACTCTACCAAACCTTAATTGAACATTATCCATATCTAATTGAGTTATCATATAAGTTTGAGGATTTTGTCCTTCTAAGCTGTAAACAGGTTGTAAAGTTTTATTTTTTGGATTTAGGAGGTTGAACGGGTAATTGATTTTTTCTTTGTGAAAATGACAAAGAAAGTTGTGGATTTGCATTTTGAGCTTTGAGGTTACTAGGTGGGTTGACAAAATTATTGTGGTGGAAAATTTGGATAAGATGGTGGATATTGTTGATATTAAGAATATCTTCCATAAGGATTTTTCCATCCTTGATTCCAAGATTAAATTTGAGCCCAAGGCTGCCATGGGATAGGTGGATTCCAATTATTTTGTGAAGATTGTGAAAATTGTTGAGGATTAAAGCCTTTAGTTTGATTTGTTTGAGGATTTTTCAATGGTCTTTTGGAAATAAAGTATAGAGGGTCTACTTGATTTGGTATTCCTTCTTCACTGAACACAGCCTTAAGTCCTGGTATAGAGGGAAATTCTTTTGTATCATTTTCCACACATATAACACAGGTTTATATGTTTTTTAAATCTAAAAAACATTCTCTCAGAGCATGTTTATTTCTACACCTAGGACAAAATATGAATAATGCAGCATTTTCGGCTTTCCACTTGTTTTGTATTTTAAGGGTGTCATTTTTATCACTAAGACTCCCTAAAATATATTATTTAAAATTATAAAGAAAACTACATAATTATGCCCTACTTAATGTCCCAGCTGCAGATTTATTTGCTCTTAATAAAAGACGATACTTGGACTTTTCCTTGTTCTTGATTTACCTCATGAAATATATACACATAGATCACAAATATCTGCAAATGGTAACTGAGAAATATCACCTTTTCCCAATAGATTGAGAAGATTAATCCACTCATCTTTAACGGATTTTAGTAAGAGATCTTTCAAAGTTTCCTCATCCAGATTATTCATTTTTTCCCTTTTGATATTATAAACAAATATTTCGACAAAATCTTCAAGATTTTCATCTTCTTTTCATACCATTTTAAAGACTAAATATTTAATGTTATGAGGCATGCAGTAATCCTTGCATTTATCTAAGAATTCTTCTTTCATTTGTCCCCATGTCCTTATATAATTCGTTCCTAAACTCATAAACCATTTTAATGTTGAATCCTTTAAGGTGGTAGGGAACAATTTTAGTTTTTGAGCATCATGCAGACAATCATATGATCCACATAATAATTCAAATTCAAAGAGAAATGTCTATGGGTCTTCACTTCTTATTCCATGAAAATTAGGGAGGATAGAAGGTGAGATGTTTTTCATTTTTAATGTTATATCCTCATGAATGATAGGGAATTCAAAAGGTTCTGGATCTCCTCTTCCTCTACCTCTACCACCACCTCTTCCACCTCCTCTATTTCCTCCTCCTTCTCCTCCAATCCTATGTTGTTCACCATTGACATTGTGTACTTCTCCTTCTCCCTCTTCATCCATGACGGATTCCTCATAATAAATATCCAATTCTACAACAAGATTATCTAGCTTTTCTTCTAGTTTTTCTGGTTCCTTTATCAATGGTTTGAAGTGGTATTATTCTTCCTCTTCTTCAATAGGAACTTCCAACTCTTGAGATAGAAGTTTTTTTCTAGTTGAAGATAGGAAAATTATTCCTTTTGTTTGGATTGTAGAATCTACTTCGATTACAATTTTTTTTGATGAAGTTGGTGAATCTTTAGGTTGGATTTTAGATCTCAAGACTTCAGGAAGTGTATATTGTTCTGCTATTGATGGAATTCGAGTTTGTGTGGGTTTTGTGGCACTACGTGGTCGTGGTGGAGTGAGTGATGATGTGCGAATTAGACGTCTTCCTCAACCTATAAACCTACCTCAAGAGTCTCCTTCCCGATGCATATCATTTTTTTATTTGATTTTTTTTAAGACTTCTATTCACACTTTCTCGGCAACGACACCCAAATGTTTGGTCAATTTAATGTTCTTAAATTTCAAGCATAAATTATCGACCGGAGTCGGTAAACTTATGAAGTGAAAGTGCACTGTATATGCTAGAAGCCTTTCTTCTAATTTATAAGATGATGGTTATATTTGTTTTGGGAATTTTCATTGTTATCTAGGTTCCTATTTGTAAGCATTAGTTTAGATGTAGATTTCTACAAATTAATGAGTGGAAGTAGAGTTATTGTTAGACTAATCTACCAGGTCATATCTATATTGATTATACTTCTCAAACATCTTATGTTAATCATTCTAAAATTATGAACCAATCCCAAACACGTTGCTGAAATAAAATAGAGTATTGAGATTCAAATGATTCTAAGAGAAAGAAAACAATCTTTTGAAAGTTGTCCGCAAAGTATATACAAATTCTAATTCTAAAAAGCATGAACATAATCTTTTAACGCTCACTAAATAGTATATACAAGTTCTAATTCTAAAATAATGAAATCAATCCTTTAACACAAACCATAATTAAGGAAAAAATATTGAAGAAACTAAACCATTAAACGACTAAAAAAGAAATTCAAATGCAAATGAAATAATGATATTTAACTGAGTTTTAACGAAATGATAAAATAGTGAATTATGGAAACTAAGCTAGACTGAAGGAAAGCGATAAAATGAAATAAAATTAACCTCAACTGTTTGCTGGGGCCCTCTACATACAATAGGTGTAAATCACGCTCAAATACACATCGAATAATAGAAAGGTAACTTTATTTCAATATGAGAACAAAGGTTTGTTTCACACAATTTCCTCAGAGATAACTGTTACTTCCTTAATATATATATATTTATATATTATATTATATTATATTATATTATATATATATGATTTATATATATATATTATTATATATATATATTAATGTGTGCTCAACAGTTTGATACTTCTACACCTACAGGTATTTTAATCAATCATTATTCAAATTTGAAACTTAAACAGTAAAAGCATTATCTCGACAATTTGATATTTGGAAAGAAAATCAGAGAAACGTGATGCATTCGGATTTATGTTGCTATATGTTTGACTCGTGCCTTTGACCATGCCACTATGTAATTCCCTTAGTGAATTGGCTCAAGCGAATAGGAGGAGATCCATGAGGGTATCAATCCTCAACCGCCCATGTGCTTCCTTGCTTCATTGGCACACTAGAAGCCCGCAAACCATGGAGATAGTTGCATATTTTGTAAAATAACTACAAAATCATGTAAATTTTGTAGCTAATGCAATCTTCAACATAATAATAAGGCACATTAACGAATATGAAAAATAAAACATATAAGAGGTTTTACCTTATCAAAATCTATGGTTTTATAGCTTTTATTGAGTTGATAGCGATGATGAAAGAGGAAATGGAGGAAAAGGGGTGTCAAAACAAAATAGTTATGAAACTCTACAGTAGGAAAGGGTCGCACAACAAAAAACTTACATGTGGATGGCATACATGAAAGCTTAGTCATGAAACAAGGTTATGAAAGATGATGAAGACAGTATAAAGATGAAGATATATAAACTTTATTTCTTAGGAAAATAACATGTGGAATACCTTTGCATGAACCATCATTATAACAATGGTTAAATTTTTTTATGAGAATAGAAATAAATAAGTTCATGGAATGGATGGTTCCTTTATAGGATTCTTGTCACTCAATGGGCATGATTGATCCTATTAGAAAACATAGAAAGCTTTATCTTCTAATCTTCAATTAGAGGAAAGCATCTAGGAAACATGAATTACATTTTGAAGAAATTTACGGGTGGAAGGTGACACATGTTAAGGAAAGTTGTAATACCCTCCTCCCACATCTACCCAAGCAACTGGCCAGCTGAGGTAAACATGCGACGAGAGGCCACTATGATATCATTCGACCACCGAGGCCATGTTAAGGAAGTGGAACCAATAGAAACACAACATACAAACATTCAACATTAGCTACAAGACCCCTAAGAACCAATCCAATACTTTAGATGACTTGCCCTTGGGTCCCACTAAACCTTTGGATAACTTAAGCCTCAATCGCTCTCATTCTATACACATGATATCATCCAGAAACCAAAATTTTCTCACACAGGCTTGCCTGCTAGCATCCAAAGACAAAATTTGATAGTGTTATGCCAATATCCCTGGGATTTGAGCCACATTTTCAAGCCTAGAGCCCAAGTCACTAGCCATAATTGAACTATCTCTTCATAATAGTAAAATAACATGGAAATAAGAATACTAAATAAAATTCTTGAATGAAACCTTGACTAGACCTCTACTATCCATGACAGGAATTTCGTCAAACATATCACAAATATGTAAAATACATGTGTAAATAACAGTTCTGAGCATAGGGGTCTCATACTTAGCTAAGAATAGCTAAGAACCATTATGTCTCAACACATCACCTACCATTCCATCCATTAGGTCATAGATATATTAATAATTCTGTTACAAGTAGAAACATGGTGAAATCCATACATAGCTAATGTCATAAAACACAACCATAACCAACATAATAGTAGTATAAATACTCATGAAAATATAGCCATATATACCACATATAATCCATAAAAATTCTCATAGAAATACAAGAAAAAATAAGCTTTCATTAATGATGCAAAATCGAAACCCGAGATGGGACTTTCACCTTCAACCCGACTATAGAATGGTTGAGCCAAATATCTCTTCAGTCATTCACCCCCAAGCAATATTCCAAGCATGAATGTGGGATGTCATAGAACACATCAATCAACTCATCCAAAGGTTCCAGAGGCCATCCACCTCAACCCATCAAATAGTGATTCCACCACCTAGGTTAGACATCACCAAAACCATCATCAAGTTGATCTCTATCCAAGCCTTTCATGGCTTCCAAAGTATTTTTCAAACCAAGACTTCCAAGACTAGTAACTCAACCCACAGCTTATACAAGGCTTTCGGAGCATTTTGCTAACCAGGGCTTCCAAGACTAGTAACTCAACCGACCCCGGGCTTCCAAAGAATCTTTCCAACCAAGGCTTCCAGGACTAGTAAATCAACCCAAGATTTTAAAGGGCTTCTAGGACTAATAACTCAACCCAAGCTAAGGAAACATGATAACCAACAAAAAAAATAATGAAAGTAAACCCACAATCACCATGGCTATCCAGGAAATGGCAAGACTAGGTAATCCACTATCAATCTCGACCATCCTCCACACCAATGACATATCACAACAAAAAATCCACATGCATATGTCATGCATGCTAAAACTAGTCAAGGAAACATACATGCAACTCAATACCTACAAGAAAATCTGATGTAGTTGTTGACCCCAATGCGCTCTTACGCTTTCCTTCTCTTTCTTTACCTTCTTGCTCCAAGAATCCAAGTATGCCACACCCTCCAAGAGTGCTCCAAGAAAACTCTAAGTCTCCAAGAGTATGAGAGAGAGATCGAAATCTGAACTGACAAAAGGTTACCAATTGATCCTCAGAAGTATTTTTATGAATGATGCCTCTATTTTCTTCATTTCCCATTATTTTCCTTCATTTTCCTCCTCGCATTCAACCTATGACCTTTCACCTCCTTTTCTCCTAATTTCCATTAGTTTCATAAATACATGTCCCAAAATGCCATTTTACCTTACCAAAGCCTTAGCCATTTCCTTTGCCAATTTCCTTAGCCATAAAAATCACAAGTGATCCCCATCTCTAGTATTCTTCCCAACGTTCATCTTGGAATAAGTGTCCCATCATCTGTGGTTATTACTTTGCCTTCATTTATTTTTATTACATGGGATTTTCACCAGGGTGGTTATAGAACCCTCCCCCTTGGGGGAACACCTTCCTTAGTGTTTAATAACATCTATAACCACAAAACTATTGTAAGTAAAATATACTACCGATGGAGCTTTATAACTTAGCTCGTTGTAGTATTTACAATGATCAACCTGCTAAGAAGCAAATCAACAAGAAAACATAAAATCATAATGACATGACACCCATACTACGTATTGGAGCTTTATAACACAGCTCATGGTGGTATTTACATCCATGTGCATATGTACATATACCAACATTACCAAACACATATCAAAATGTATACTAAAATCACACCAAAACACCAAGCCAAAACTTCTTTTACTCAACTGGGAAACAAGGAAGGATACATAACCCACATCTGATCCACCATCTCCCATGTAGCTTCATTGGAACCAAAGTGCTTCTACTACACCTTAACTTGCCCGATTTCTTGATTTCGGAGCATGAGCAACTTTTTATGCAATATAAAGTGAGGCTCCAGCTAGAATTCTCCATTTGGTTCCACTTTCAATACAGATCAGTTAATCACATGATCAACATCTTTAACATACTTCTTCAGAAATGACACATGGAAAACATCATGGACCTTCACTTGTCAGAGGCATTGCATAGACCTTCACTTGTCAGAGGCATTGCAAGTCGATAGGCTACTAGCCTAATCCTCTCAACAATGTTGAAGGGTCCACAAAATCATGGTATTAGTTTGGCACATGATCCAATCAGTAAGGAGCTCTTCTTCGATTTGATGTGCAATTACACATGTTCCCAACCTACAACTCTTTGAAAAACCTGTTTCGATCTGCATAGCACTTCTGCCTATCCTATGTTTCCTTTAATTCTTCTTGATTAACTGCATTTCCTGTTCCATATCATCCAACATATCTAGTCAAATCAATACATTGTTAACCAAATCATTCCAAATGATAGGAGTATTGAAACTCTGCCCATACAATGCCTCAAATAGACTCATCATCAACGATTCCTGATACCCATTGTTCTATGCGAACTCAACCAATGGAATGTACTCTTACCATTTTTTATGTTGATGCATCACATACATCCTCAACATGTCCTTCAATATCATATTGACCCTCTCTGTCTGTCCATCTATCTATGGATGATAAGTTGTACTGAAGGCCAACTCTGTGCCCAAAACTGCAAATAACTCCTTCCAAAATTTGGAAGTGAACTTTTCATTCTTGTCTGACACAATCTTCTTCCAAACACCATGCAGTTTGACCACATCTTTGATGAACACCTATGCTACCTCACTAGCTGATATTGTAGACTTCACCGGAATGAAATGTGCAACCTTTGTCAACCTTTCCACAATAACCATGATGGAATCATGTTGTTTCATTTTCTTCGGTAAACCTATAATGAATTCCATGGAATTGAATTCCCATTTCCACATTAGAATCACGATTAGCTCTAGCAGACTACTTGTATGTTTACATTATGCTTTCACATGCTGGAAATCAAAACATCTAGCCACGAACTCTGCTATATCCCTCTTAAAATTAAGCCAATATTAAAATCTCTTCATCGCTATTAGTGTCTTCTGATATTCTGGGTGACCTAAATAATGTTTCACATGAAACTCTCTCAAGATCATCTTCTTCAACTTACTGGTATCTGGCACATATATCCTATCTCTGAATCAGACCAATCCATCTATCGTATACAATAATCCATATCCTGCGCGCCTACACTTGTACCTGTACCTATACTTGTACATGTACCTGTACCTGTACCATCACCTATACATATATCTATACCATCACCTGTACCTATACATATACCTATACATGTACCTGTGCTCTGCTGTAACCTATGCACAATATCCATATATCTAACATCTTGCTGACCTGCCCACCAGATCTGTCCCATAAGATCACATAAGTGCTAGATGGTTTACATCTACCCCCTGCAAAGAGCATATGCCACTCTATTCTATTTACCTTTGATATATTGGATTTCGAAATAAAACTCACTAATCGTAGCCAACCAACGAGCCTTCCTACCATTTAGATTTGGTTGGTAAAATAGATATCACAAACCACTGTGATCACTCATCAATGTAAATTTCGTGCCCAAAAGATAGTGTCTCCACATATTAAACACATTTATAATCACTGCTAACTCAAGATCTTGCATGGGATAGTTCTTCTCGTGCTCATTTAGTTTTCATGACTCGTAACATACCACCTGCCCATCCTACATAAATACTCTACCAATTCCTCTCTTGCAACCATATGTGCATACTACAAATTCGATGTCTGGATTTACACTATTTAACATTGGTGCATGTGTCAACAACTGCTTGAGATGCCAAAAAATAGCCTCACACTCCTTTGTCCATTTGAACTTTTTACCTTTCCTCTGCAATGATGTGATAGGATAAGCAATATGTGAGAAGTTCCTAATGAACCTCCTATAATAGCCGCCAAACCCATGAAATATCTCACCTCATCCACATTCTTAGGAGCTACCCACTCCATGATGGATCTTTTCTTTTATGGATCTACTGCAATCCCTTCCTTGGAGACAACATGCCCCAAATAGTGTACCTCAATATGAAAGAAACTACACTTGCTGAGCTTAGCATACAACTGATGCTCTCTCAACAACCTCAACACTAATGCTAAATGTTTGACATGTTCTTCCTCATTATAATATTTTTGTCGACATGTTTTGAACCAACAAGTGTGGTTCATCATCAGGACAAGTTGAGGAACCAAATCATTGATACAGGTTAAATAGGGAGAGAAGATCTTCTAATGGCTATATTTCACTAGGAAACAACGATATTGGACCTGACAATTTGAGTGAGAAACAGCTAAATTTGACTAGCCAACTCGACCGGATAGAGGGAGAGGAAAATTTATTAATGTTATGATTATTACCAAAATTAGTGTTGTATTTATTACCAACATTTGAATAAAATAAAGTTTGTATTAATAAATTAGTTTTCCAATTATAATTAAATAAATAAATGGTTAGTAAATTATCATGGAAGTTAGTTTTTTGTATATTACTACCAAAAATTGTAATCACTCAGTCAAACATTAATCATTAATAACCTAAAAATTGCTAATATGGAATACTAATTAAATGAACATGTATACCATAAATCAAAAACATTACATCAATACTATAGTATGGAAAGATATGTAAATATATACCTTCTAAATTTAATATAAATATACAGATAAATAGTTAATTAGTTATTATGCAAGATAGTTTCTTTTATTATTAATATCATAGACAGAAATTGTAAGAATTAACTCACAAGACCTTAACCTATTAATAGACCTATAAAAAAAATGAAAATATATATATATATATATTATTATATATATATATATATATATAATATATATTATATAATATATATATATATATATATATTATATATATATATATATATATATATATATATATATATATATATATTGAAGGAAAAATAGAAGACGAGAAGCGAAAAAAGGACAACAATCAAACAAGGCAAGGAGGGGGGAAAACAAGGAAATTGGGCCAAGGACGGGGGGAGGGAGGGAAAAAATGGGGAAGCGGCTAGGAGGAGAGGGAAAGGATCCACCAACTACTAATTTTCCAACCGTCATTCTTATTGAGGAGGCCCATGTTATTTCCAAGGTGGTGCATTTCCATCGGTGG
This sequence comes from Pinus taeda, assembly GCA_000404065.3. NCBI lineage: Eukaryota > Viridiplantae > Streptophyta > Pinopsida > Pinales > Pinaceae > Pinus > Pinus taeda. The sequence goes on from APFE031014701.1 coordinate 44,248, forward strand.
AAATTTAGGGAAGCCATAGAATTCTAAAGAAGGTCGAGGAACCTCAATAGGGATGATGGCTGTAAAATTAGTGCAACATTCTCCTTATGCTGCAAAATTCTCCTTGTCACATGTATCATGTGGTCTTACTCACTTCTTGTCCTATTTTCCTTTGTTCTTTGCATTACCTCTCAATTCTGGCTTAGTCTCAGGTTTGCACGTCGACTGTTCATAGCAACACTTCACCTTTCGGATGGCCTCATCCAATGAAATAGGCTCATCGAACTTGATCCTATCTTTGAATGCAACTAGTAATACACTAACAAATATATGAATCTTAGCCTTCTCCTCCTTGAGGTAAGAAACATACCTCAGCATCTCCAAGAATCTTCTAGCGTACTTGTCATTTGTCATGGAACCCATCTTTAGCTCATAAAATTATTTTTCTCTGTAATCATAGTATATATATGATACGTAATTCTTCTTGAATAACCGCTCAAACTCACTCCAATTCAAGTACTCCTCATTTATACCTCTGACGTTCTTCATGTCTTCCCACCAAATGTCTTCCTTTCCTTTCAAATTAAATGTAACCACCCTAGCTTTCATGTTCTTTAAATAGTCATGCATTCTAAAGAACTTCATCATGCCTAGCAATTGTGCCTCTACATCTTGTGATTTACTTATCTCTCCATCAAAAGTAGGTGGCTTTTCTTTTTTAAACTCATATGGAAAATACCTTTTATCACTTTTCCTATAAGGATGATACTGGTGACGATCATAGTGCTTATATGAATCAGAACTAGAATCATACATGTGTCTATCCCCTCTCCTATCTAGAGTGTCCAACAATATTTCATCTCTAATTGTGTCATCTCTATATGATCTGTGACCACCATGCGATCTACTACCATATGCCCCATTAGTTCTATCCTCCTAGTCATGGCTAATTTGAAGCGATCCCTATCATTGAAAATATGACAAGATCTCAAGTATGATTGCATTTACCTCTGCTAACTTTTCTTGTGCCTGTATGATTATGTCATTATCTGCCTCACAACTCTTTATTTCTTCTTTTAAACTTCTTCGTGTAATCCCCCAATCGAAAGAGTTCCCAATACCATACCTCTCTTCTAATTCATAGGGAGAGTCTTTTTAGTCAACCATCTTGTTAGCCATTTGATATTTCCTCTGCAAGGTATATGATGTCAGCTAAACCAAATCACCATAAACCAACGTACCATAGTATAACTCGGGGAGGATACCTTGTCTGCAAGATCCACAAATCAGCATGATATATGTATAACATAATCATGATAGCATATAGAAACTTAATACATAAGCATATGACCATGGAACTATCATTCTAGCTAGGATCCAGTCATCAATGCATGACCTCAACAACAACACACATCGCGGCCTTATGCATGACAATCACCATCATTATGTCACTATGCACTAGACAATATGCAAACATGAACATGCATAGTGATGCATAAACATCCACACATATTCATAAACACATATGATCAAGCATGAATGAACAATACTTGAAATCAAACCTACAAGAATGATACATGCAACCAAGCATACAAGAATGTAACCAACAACAAATATTACAATCAAACATACTACAACAATACATGTAAGTGAAATAAGTTGACATGTAACTAGTCCTACACTCACGACGCTGCATTCCACAATAACAACCTCAAGTTTCACATGACGACATCACTACAACCATGAACAACATCATGAAAATGCAACAAGCACATGGAATGCAAGTGTGACAGACACACATGTAACTGACATGCATGCATGACAAACACATAGCCCATCTAGTCTGAGGGGTGAACCATGATTTTATACCACTCTGTAACAACACCCTCCTATGATATCTACCCAAGCAACCGACCGACCAGGGTAAACATGCAACAAGAGGCCACTATGATATGATTCGACCTCCTAATTCACGTTAACAAAGTGGAATCGATGGAAACACACCATACAAACATTCAACATTAGCTATAGGACCCGTAGGAACCAATCCAATACTTTAGACAACTTTCCCTTGAGCCCCACTGAATTTTTGGACAACTTATGCCTCTGCCGCTCTCATGTTATATGCATGACAACATCCAAAAACACAAATTCGCACTCACAAGCTTTCTTGCTAGCATCCAAAGACTAAATTTGTTAGTGCTATGCTAGTGTCCTCGGGATTTGAGCCATTTTTTCAGGCCCAGAGCCCAAGTCACTGCCCGGAATTGAACCATCTCTTTAGAACAGTAAAATAACATGGAATAACAGACTAAAGCAAATGATTGAATGAAACCTTGACTGGATGCCTACTAGCCATGACAGGCATTTTGTCAAACATATCACGAATATGTAAACTACATATGTAAATAGCAGTTTTGAGTATAGGGGTCTCATACCCAGCTAAGAATCACTAAGAACCATTGGTGTCTCAACAGATCACCTACCATTCCATCCGTTAGATCATAGATACATTGATCATTCAATTACAAGTAGGAACATGGAGAAATCCATACATAGTTGTTGTCATAAAATACATACATAACCAACATAATAGTAGAAAAAATAACCATGAAAGTAAAACCATATAGACCACATATAATCCATCAAAATTATTATAGAAATACAAGTAGAAACAAACTTTCATTAATGACGCAAAATCCAAACCCGAGATGGGACTTCCATGTTCAATTTGACCGTAGAATGGCTGAAGAAAATCTCTCTTCAGTCATTCATCCCCATGCCATATTCCAATTATGAAAGTGGGATCTCATAGAACACATCATTCAAAACTCATATAGGGCTTCGAGAGGCCATCCACCTCAACCCATCATACAATGATTCCACCACCCAATCAGACATCACCAAAACAATCATCAGATTGGTCTCCATCCAAGCCTTTCAGGGCTTCTAGAGCATTTGTCCAAACAAGGCTTTCAGGATTAATAACTCAACCCACAGCTTATACAGGGATTCCAGAGCGTTTGTCCAACCAAGGCTTCAAGTACTAGTAACTCAATTCACCAAGGGCTTCAAGAGAATTTGTCCAACCAAGGCTTCTAGGACTAGTAACTCAACCCATGCTATTACAGGGCTTACAAAGCGTTTGTCCAACCAGGGCTTCTAAGACTAATAACTCAAGCCAAGCTAAGGAAACATGAGAACCAACCAAAAACAAACAATGAAAGTAAACCCACAATCACCATGGCTATCCAAGAAATGGAAAGACAAAGAAATCCACTGTCAATCCTAACCATCCTCCATGCCAATGGAAGATCACAACCAGAAATCCACATGCATATGCCATGCATGCTAGAACTAGTGAAGGAAACATACATGCAACTCAGTACCTACAAGAAAATATGATGTTGTTGTTGATCCCGATGCCCTCTTGCACTTTCTTGCTCTTCCTTTGCCTTCTTTCTCTAAGATTCCAAGTATGCCACACCCTCCAAGAGTGCTCCAAGAAAAACCTAAGTCTCCAAGAGTATGAGAGAGAGAGAGAATAATGAGATAACTCAAAAACTGAACTAACCAAAGGTTACCAACTAATCCTCATAATCCTTTTTATGAATGAGGCCTCTATTTTCTTCATTTTCCTTCATTTTCCTCCTCATATGCAACCTGTGACCTTTCACCTCCTTTTTCTCCTAATTTCCATTAGTTTCATAAGTAAATGTGTCAAAACACCATTTTTCCTTTCGAAAGCCTTAGCCATTGTGTTTGCCAATTTCCTTAGTCATAGACAATCACAAGTGATCCCTATCACTAGGATTTTGCCCAACATTTAGCTCTGAATAAGCGTTCCATCATCCGTGGTTATTATTTTGCCTTTATTTACTTTTAATACGTGGAATTTTCACAAGGGTTGTTACAAAAGTTGCTAATAAATCTATTTACATATTATTTTTCATGTAAAATACACTTCATTGTAATTAAAATCATAAGCTACATGTATGCTTTAGTATGGTGAATGCATCCAGAAAGATGAACCATGTAAATAATGTAATGAGTATGGTTATGAAAAGTGAATAGGAATAACTACTTTGATAAATATCACTATTAATACTAAGTTAGGTGCTAGAGGATATGGAAAGGATGAGATATGCTATGAATTATAGGTTTTCGAAAGGAATGGAAGGGACAATGCCTCAACTCCTTGTTGTTTTGCTATATTGTCTTGAGCTTTAAAAAGTACTATGCATGAATAATCCAAACATGAGAAAGTTGATTATTGCAAGAAAATAAATAATTGAAATGCATTGCAAGAAAGTAAATAATCCAAGTGCATTTGCACTAGTAAACAAATTAAAAGATAATATGTGGTAGAGTGCATGTCGCCATGTGGGATTATGTCTGATATAGCTCATTGATTTTAAGAGTGTTGCGACAAATGCACTGAGCATGTCATGATGACTAACATAGTCGTAATAGATGCATGAGTAGCACTGATTGAAGATGTTGACAATGTAGCTACTAATAGTAGACACTCGTATGTAAAAGATAGAGACAAGAAAATGATTTCCCAATGGTCAATTGAGGATGGAGGGATCATGTCACAAACATGAGAAAGTTGATAATTGCAACAAAATAAATAATATAAATGCATTGCAACAAAATAAATAATCGCAATTCATGTGTACTAGTAAACAATTAAGAGATAATATATGGTAGAGTGCATGTAGATGTGGGAGTATGTCTTATATTGTTCATTGATTTTAAGAGTGTTCTAATAAATGCAATAAGCATGACATGATTGAGTAGAGTGGCTCATTCTACATCCCGTGTATCTACCAAAATAATTTTTTTATTAAATCTAAAAAAAATAACTATACAAAACATTAAAATAGTGTCTAGTCATAAAAAATATTGGAGGTAAAGAAATTGTATCCCTCTAGACTCATGTTAAATCCATACTTAAGATGGATCTATGTTAGTGGCTAATATAGTTGTGATAAATACATGAATAAGACTCGTTGAAAATGTTGACAATGTAGCTACAAATGAAAATGGATCCAGGATCCATGTCCGTGACTAATATAATTGTGATAAATGCATAAATAAAATTGGTTAAAGAATTCTTTTCCAATGGTTAATGGAGAGATCATAAGAGTTTCCATGAGGCATTGGCCAATCATGCAACATCATGCAACAATAGGAATGCTAGTAGTAGCAGCTAGGTAGGTATGAAAACTATTAAGGACAATATAATATATGATTTGAGAGGAATTCATGAAGAATTGCTTCAAGCATATTTTATATCTTTGGTGACATGATCCATGTTAAATCTGTGTATGTTATTGATACTTGGTTGGAATATGGTTAACCAAACAATTTTGAATTCACAAACTTAATCTTGTATTAATGTTGACATTATAATAATGATGCACATTCGCTCATATTCTTTCAGTTTTATTATTGACAGTCTAAAGGCGTACACCCGTCAAAAATTTCTCTCCCGCAGCTCATGGACAGAAGGTGATCGTATAATGGGGATGTCTGCAGGTGAACGTGCTGGTCTTGTCATCGTAAGCATAGCTGTAGGCCGTCGGGCAAGCGGCCTTGAAGACCTTGGAGTATTTGCTGGGAGGACACGTCTGAGGGCTCCCATGGTCGCCCGTGCAGCAGTATTCTGGACTCCCGAACGCCTCGCAAGCGCTTTTACAGGCAATCACCCTCATGTTGCTGCCCGTAACCTTAAGCTTGGCCGGACAGTTGTTCCGAAGATCGGCGACGCACCCGGCCGTCCTGCAGTTCCCGGTGCCGCCCGCCGCGCTGATGCTCAAGGGGACATTGAAGCCGTCCACGAGGCTGACGTCGTAGAAATCCGGGTCGCCGATTGTGAACTCCGCGAGGGTGACAGGCGGAACCCCACCGGCGCCATTGCATTTGAGGCCGCGCCCGCAATCGCCCGTGGCACAGGAACCAGCGCCCGACGCATCGAACTTACAGCCCGTGCGGCCCCAGAAGCGGCCGGACCAGCCCACCGTGGCGGTAACCTGTGCAGACCGTTGGGCGCTGAGGGCGAAGCCACCGCCAGCGAGGGAAGCGCCGTTGTTCCCCGTGAGGACGCCCGCCCAGATCGTCTCCGAGCACCTGTTCACTAACGTGAATACCGTTCCGTTAACCCCAACGCACCCTGCAACAACACAACACAGACAAACTCGTCAGTCAGACATCCCAACGAGCACGAGCACGAACGTTGGGAAATTTTCAAAGGATTTTCTCACAGAGTAATAGCACAGTTGCCAGCGCTGCCATCAAATTCTTCGAAGCCATGTTGGCAGGCACTAAGTTAACCGAGCCGAACTTTTGTGTTTAATATATATTCTCACACTATTGAACCTGGGCATCTACTCCTGAGAAAACTCTGTGACCTGTGGATGTTATATATATAGAACCTGAACATTTAATATTGAGAAAACCAAAACCATAAATCACATAAAGAGCGCGCAGATCACCTCTATGATCCTCTCGCTTAAAATCCGTTTAACTTCGCATACGTTAAAAGGCATAAATGGTTGCTTTTCTTAAAAATTATAAATACTAATTACGTGTGGGAATGGTTTACATGTATAATTCAACTTGATTTAATTTACATATAAATGACTTTAACTGTTATTTTTTTTATTATTACAAATATTATTTCTATATTAAAATTTATTAAAAAATGAAGATTTGACAAAAATAATATTGATAAAAAAAATTGACTAATAGGTGTAATTTAAATTATAGATGAAATGATTATTTTCACGACATGTTTTCTAGTTAATTTTTATTAAAATATGGTATAATTTTTTAAAAATTTGAGTTTAAGTTGTTTAATTTGCAAACTTGAGTGCTTTTGATAAAAAGTTGTGACTCAATCTATTAATTTAGGTGTAGTTTAAATTATAGCTATAATAATTTTTTCATGACATGTTTTCTAGTTAATTTTATCAAAATCTGGTATAAAATTTTAAAAATTTGAGTTTAAGTTGTTTAATCTACAAACTTGAGTGCTCCCAACGTTTTTTGAGGGTGTTGAATCCATTTATATATTCAAAAATGTATTTCAAACAATAAAAAATCACATTCTTTCTTTAAATTGTTTTGCTCCATTAATTTATTTGCATTTTATGAATATGATAAAAACTTGTGATTCAATTTATTAATTTATTTACATTTTATGAATATGGATTTGTGATTATTTGTATTATTAAAAAAAAATTAGCTACATTGTTGGTTTTCAACTCTAAGTTTTGAGTTCTTGCCTAATTTATTTTCATACTTGTCTTTCTTGATATGTTTATCTATATTGCAAATGAGCAAGCATGCAATATTTTAGAGTTTTTTTTAACTAGCATTTGCATCAGATGTTGCAAAGGAAACTTCATAAGGCATAAATTGAGGAACAATCGTCATATGGGAATGAGAAAATTTAAATAAGATGCAGAGAAAATCTAAATGAGATGCAGAGATGGTTAACGTTTTTTTTTTGTGTTTCCCGATACTGACAATTTTTTTGACATGATGAATATATTGGACTTTGCTAATAGCATCTGAGCTATTTAGGTTGTCAAATGATCATGATGTTGATATTAGGATATTTACATATTTCTAGATGACATAAGATATAATAATAAAATACAAATTTTTGTGGTTGTCTTTATTACATTATGTAGATTATGATCTAAATTATATATATTTTCCAGTTGCATAGTCTAGCTTTCTATTTTGTTTTTTAGGAAATTAAGCTAAATAATTTTTGGATGTTATTTTCTTTAATTTATAATCTATTTTTGAATTAGGTGATATATTTTTATTTTATTTTAAATTAAGTGAAATGATTTTTGTTAAAATAAAAACAACCACAAATAAACTAATCATAATGTCACTATGTAATATTATAGTAAACTATGGTTTAACAAAATTAACCATAATAAACCAAAGTCAATAATAAGAAACTATGGTTAATCATAACCATAGTGAACTATGCCCAGCTAAAAACAATCATTGTTAACATAATTCAACCATGATAAACATCATAATATGAAGAAACCATTAAAAAAATCACAACTTAACCTAACCCTTAAAGGACATCATGTGAAATAAACATTAATAAATACATCCACTTAACATAAATAATATTACAATATAACCTACAATATTACAATGTAACATACTATTGAAATCAATATTTTAATATTAACATTAATAATACTCTAATACAAACATAACTCTCAATGAAGGTTATAATGCCATATAACCATTCAACCTAAGCCAGCCAAAAAACAATAATTAAAAAACACATCTCAAACAATATTTCAACCATTATATCAATCTTTTAAAATCAAACATAATCAACATTAATACCAAATCTTTCATGACTCATAGTCATTGTCTCTGGTGTTAAATTTATCTAGATTCACATTAAAATTACAGTACGTTTCATCTATGTTATACACAGCTGAAATTTAAGCACACGAAAATACACAAAAATCTCTGTACAATAATGCACCCAATTCCAACAACGGGGTGGGAGCTGGGGTGGCAGGCCTGGACAGCATGGATCGATTTCCTGATGACCGAAATGGTTACGAGCAATCAGAACCTTCTACATATATCAATGCACCTTTAGTACCTTCTACATATATCAATGCACCCCTTGCTTATTTGGCCCATTATACCATGTCCTGAACTATTTCCCTTTGTACCTCCTTACGTAAACCAGACAAGGAGGACGGGTGAAAAACTATCTTCATGTTCATCTATTTGAAGTAGCTATATATCTATAGTAATGTTTTAGAAAGAGAATGCTATGAAATCTGGCTTATCTCCGAAGTATCTTACCCTTTGGAACTCCTTATCTAAAGCAGAGGAGGAAGAGGATGATAGATGGAACTCTGAAATGTAGTGAAATAAACATATATCAATGCACCCCTTGCTTATTTGGCCCATTATACCATGTCCTGAACTATTTCCCTTTGTACCTCCTTACGTAAACCAGACAAGGAGGACGGGTGAAAAACTATCTTCATGTTCATCTATTTGAAGTAGCTATATATCTATAGTAATGTTTTAGAAAGAGAATGCTATGAAATCTGGCTTATCTCCGAAGTATCTTACCCTTTGGAACTCCTTATCTAAAGCAGAGGAGGAAGAGGATGATAGATGGAACTCTGAAATGTAGTGAAATAAACATATATCTGTGGTAGTGCCCCTGGAACAAGTGTTCTAAGCGGGCCACAACAGAGTCTTCCATTGTATTTATTACTAATTAATGAAATGGATCAAGTCAAGGCTTTACTCATTCATAATTCTCACATGGATCTATGCTGGTGTTAAAAAAATGCATACCGCATTAGGGGTTGAGGGATTCTAAAGTGATCACATAATTCGATATTTGGATTTAGAAATCGGTTTAATTAGTTTTCCAATCAAAGCGGTCTTTATAAATTTTATATTTTTGGATAATCATTTTTGTCAGTAAGAAAAAAACATTGCTTTTTATTAATAATATACGAAAACCAATATATATTGATATTCTTGAGTAATTTATGGTAATATTTCTATTCATCCAGGTTATTTCTCCTCATAAAATATGAAATTCTATGTATTTTATGTTTTCCATCGAGCGAAGAAACAGACAATGAAATTTTGCATTCTAGTTTCGGCTTCTATGTACAGGTAGGTACATGATAAAGGAGCCATTCTAGTTTCGGTGTCAGGATGGAAGAATGAGCCATTCCGTTTGGCTCAATTTTGAACCGAGCCTTTTTTTGTTTGCAATTTTTTCAGAGGAGCTATATTTAGATGGTTAACGTTTTTTTGGGTGTTCCCTGCAAATTTTTTTGACATGATCAATATATTGGACTTTGCTAATAAAGCATCTGAGCTATTTCGTTTGTGAAATTGCTATTAAGAAATATAATTTTTTATGGTTTTCTTTATTACATTATAATCTGAATTATATAAATTTTCCGGTCAGCATTGTCCAAGTATTCTATTTTGTTTTTAAGAAATTAAGCTAAATAATTTTCAATGCCTATATAGTTACAAGAAATTACAGGACTGTGTTAATAGAAATTACATGACTAATTGTTCTGAAGAAAATAGCAGTAAAATGATTATAGACCCAAAAATAAAAATTAATAGAAATGACATCACTGTAATTGTTCTGAAGAAAATAGCAGTAAAATGATTATAGACCCCCCAAAAAAAATGACTGATTTTTCCGGTAGAAGTCGATTGTTATAGGTAAAGCACAGAATTGGATATTTTAACACTAAACCATGATGGATAACATATCTATACGAATGTGCTGCTCGCTGAGAATCTAGTAACTGGATATTACCAATAAACAGAGCAATGTTAAAACACTTGATAAGAAAATTATGCACGAGGTGTTAGAGTGTACAATGATAGCTGTGTAATACAGTGTTTATATACATATTGAGAAAATTAACAATAAAAGCTTGGTATACCCTGTCAGAGTTTGGGGTTTGTTCCAAACCAGTTGTCTAAACAACATCGGGAAACAATCCCTATTCTCAGAGGCGTATAGTAGAAAATCTAGGGGCTTAAGTGCCATTGTAAGAAAAAAACTGTAAATGCATAGACAAAGCAAGGCACTGTAATTTAAGCACACGAAAATACACAAAATTCTTCGAAGAAAATTCGCATTACTGAAAACTATCTAATAATTCCATCATAGCAAAATTAAGAAATAGCGATTTAAAGGAGTTGACGGCCAGCGCTGACAAAGTTTCATATGAAAGACAAAAACATTCCGCCAAAGATTGAAATAAGTTTCCTCCACATAGTTCGAGATTTAAGAAAGAAGATTAAAATTTCTGTAGAATGAAAATATAAGGTTGTTTAGTAACACAAAATACTGGAAATCAAGCTTATCAACTTTCCATAAAATGGAGTGTCTTTCTACATGCACGGGTTGTTTCTAAGAAGTCATATAACACTTGAGGGGTTTACAAAATTACAACCAGAAATCTTGATTTAAAAACCGTAGTCTCTAGAATGACCACACCTGTGTTGGGGATTTTTTTGGTAAAATCCCAAAAACAAACATAAATTGCACACAGAGACAATGCTCTGTTTTTCACTCCAGGATCTTGACACAGCAGAAACAAAACAAAAAAAAAATTGTGAGCAGAAGACAGTTCATACACACCAAAGATTTCTATTAAAAAAAACTTTGTTACAGATTATAATCTTCCTTTCTCGGAGAGGGATTCACCACTAACAATTCACTTCTGTGTGAAAAATTACATATATATTTTTCACGCGTGCATCCTTTTGCATACACAGAACATTACATACGCACTACTGTGCCTTCCTTTTCAATTGCTACTTCAACCAAAAAAAACATATATATATGACTACCCAAAAGGAAATTACTTACATCCGTTTTTTCTTGCCGCAGTAAATGAAAAACAATAAAAATTAAATGGTTGCTTTTACATGTGCCCATACTCCCGCTGAAATAAAAATGATAAAATTAAAAACTTCACCAAAACTTACCAACCCTCAGTAAATTTGCATTTATTGTTTTACTGACAAAACTTTCCGTAATGTAACTTTTACTTCACGTTGAATTCATTTTGCAGGCCTGTACTTCAACGAGTATTCAATTTGGCTTTGGGAGCCCATCGGGTCCAGACTTCATCCCATGGCACACATATATGAAAAAATTGTGCACCCTTGGTTTCCCTGATTGCGATATGCCGATCGCAATATGGGCTGATACGTCCGATCATACATATTATAACATATGCCTAAAATATATAAAAGCATGAAACGAGCCACTGGTGGAACTGAAATATCTTTAAGCAAAAATGTTAAATACCCATCGGGTCCGGGTTATCGGGTCGCAACAAAACTCATGGTAAAGCCTCCCCACCGATAGCGATATCGGCGATCGCTCATCGCAAACATGAAAGTTCCTTCACTGCCACTTCGTCGATGCGATTTTGGCGATCTCTTATCGCTGGAGTCCTGTGTCGCTGAACTGCTCACCCGATGCACAGTTAAAATTACGTTTTCAACACTCCTCTTTAATTTCAACTGTTGGGCATTCAATCGTACCCAAACATTTCCTCAAAAATTCAAAGCTTTTCTGATCCAATGGCTTTGTCAGAATATCTGCTACCTGTTCCTGAGTGCTGCAATGTTGTAAAATGATTTCTTCATTGCTTACCAATTCTCTGATATAATGAAACCTTATGTCGATGTGTTTCGTTCTCTTATGAAACACTGAATTCTTTGATAATGCAATAGCTGAGCTATTGTCACAAAAAATCACTGTTGTTTTTGCTTGCTCTCGGCCTAAGCTACTCAACATTCTTCTCATCCACACTGCTTGGCATGTTGCTGCTGTAGCTGCCACATATTCAGCCTCTGCTGTAGACAATGCTACAATGGACTGCTTCTTAGAAGCCCATGAAATGGCTCCTGAACCCATGTGAAAAACATAACCGGAAGTGCTTTTTCGGTCATCTATACTTCCAGCCCAATCACTATCGGTATAGCCAACTAAATCTGAACTTTCTGAGACATTATATAAAATTCCAAGCATTTTAGTACCTTTGACATACCTCAGAATTCTTTTCGCTGCCTGCCAATGTGCTTCCTTTGGCCTCTCCATGAATCTGGAAATTAAACTAACAGCAAACATTATATCTGACCTAGTTGCTGTTAAATACATGAGGCTGTCAACTATGCTCTTATATAAGCTAGGATCAAAATCCTTGCTGTTGTCCTCTTTGCTGAGTTTTAATCCCATTACCATGGGAGTGATCGCTGCCTTGCACTCTTGCATATTAAATTTGCCCAATACTTCATTTACATATCTAGCTTGAGAGATAAAAATTCCAATTTCATTTTGATCTACTTCTATTCCTAAGAAGTATCTCAGCAAACCCATGTCAGTCATTTCAAATTCTTCTTTCATGACTTATTTGAATTTTTTGATGAGGTAGTCATCATTACCTGTAAAAATCACATGATCAACATATAACACAACAATTAAAATCTTACCATCATTTTCTTTGATGTAAACAGTGGGTTCTCCCTCACATTTGTCAAACTCATTTTCCAGTAGATAGAAATCTATCCTACTGTACCACGCTCTTGGCGCTTGTTTCAGCCCATAAAGAGCTTTCTTCAATCTACATACTTTGTGTTCTTGGCCTTTCTTCTCATACCCTAGAGGCTGTTCAATATAGACCTCCTCTTTTAACACTCCATTTAGGAATGCTGACTTCACGTCCATTTGGTAAACTTTCCACTTGTTTTGTGCTGCTATGGACAACACTGCTCTCATGGTTTTCATTCTTGCAACCGGTGCGAAAGTTTCCTCATAGTCTCTCCCATACTGCTGCTTGTATCCCTTGACAACCAGCCTTGCCTTGTGTCTTTCAATTTTGCCTTCAGCATTGCACTTGGTCTTATA
>APFE031014701.1:57725-84314 GCA_000404065.3 Pinus taeda
AATCACATCATCAACATATAACACAACAATTAAAATTTTACCATCCTTTTCTTTGATGTAGACGGTGGGTTCTCCCTCACATTTTTCAAATCCATTCTCTAGTAGATAGGAGTCTATCCTACTGTACCATGTTCTTGGCGCTTGCTTCAGCCCATAAAGAGCTTTTTTCAATTTGCACACTTTGTGCTCTTGGCCTTTTTTCTCATAGCCTAGAGGTTGTTCAATATAGACCTCCTCCTTTAACACTCCATTTAGGAATGCTGACTTCACATCCATTTGGTAAACTTTCCACTTATTTTGTGCTGCTATGGACAGCACTGCTCTCACAGTTTCCATTCTTGCAACCGGTGCGAAAGTTTCCTCATAATCTCTCCCATACTGCTGCTTGTACCCTTTGACAACCAGCCTTGCCTTGTGTCTTTCAATTTTGCCTTCAGCATTACACTTGGTCTTATAGACCCATTTAACTCCAATGATTTCTTTACCTTTTGGTAGCTCAACCAACTCCTATGTTTTGTTTCTATCTATGACATTCATTTCCTCATCCATAGCTTCTATCCATTTCTTATCTTTGATTGCATCTTCGAAATGAATAGGATCACCAACATGACAATACAAGGAAAATAAGGAATTCATTCCTTCATCATAAATATCACTTAAATTTCTGAATTTCTTACCTCTTTCATTCGGTGTGCAAGTGCTTGAAGATGCACTTGAATTTCCACTTTGTGGTGTGCTTGGAGAAGCACTTTCATTTCTCCTTAAGGGTGTTCCTTGCTGTCCTTGTGTTGGCGCTGTTGTTTGGGGATGTGTTTCAGTCATCTCATCATCATCTTCATCATGAGACAAACAGTGTTTAACATTCACTGTTTTCTCTATGCTTCCATCCCAAGCTTCCTCCTATATGAACTGAACATCTCTGCTAACAAAACACTTCTTGGTAGATGGGATATACAACCTGTAAGCTTTGGATTCTTCACTGTATCCAATGAAAATACATTTCTCCCCTTTGTTGTCCAACTTCCTCCTTAGTTGATCTGGAATGTGTGCATAAGCCACACATCCAAAAACTTTCATGTGGGTGACTCCTTGCTTTCTCCCACTCCATGCTTCTTTCGACACTTTATTCATCACTGCTTTTGTAGGACACCTGTTCAAAATATATGCTGCACAGTTTACAGCTTCAGCCCAATAATCGTTTGGCAAATGCTTTGCCTTCAACATGCTCCTTGCCATATCCATGATGGTCCTATTCTTCCTTTCAGCAACTCCATTTTGCTGTGGAGTGTACCTTGCTGTAAATTGTTTGTGTATTCCATTTTCTCTACAAAACCGTAGGAATTCTTTGGAGATATACTCACCTCCTCTGTCAATTCTCAAAACTTTGATATGCAGCCCGCTTTGATTTTCCACAAGTGCTTTGAAATTTTGGAATTTTTCAAACACTTCACTTTTGTTCTTTAGAAAATAAACCCAAGTTTTTCTAGTAAAATCATCAATGAAAGTTAGAAAATATTGGCTGCTTACTAGTGATGGAGTTTGCATCGGTCCACATACATCTGAGTGAACAATCTCTAAGGGTGCCTTTGCCCTTATGCTTTTCCCTGATGGAAAACTTTCTCTATGTTGTTTCCCCAAAATACAACCTTCACAAAGGTTGTCCGGTTTCTCTATCAATGGTAATCCTCTTACCATTCCTTTTCTTCTCAACAAATTAAGACCTCCAAAGTTGAGATGTCCAAATCTCAAGTGCCACAACCAATTTTCATCCTTAGGCACACTTTGGAAAGCCTCTTGCGTAACTGCTGCAATTACTTCTTTGTTTTTCAAGTCTGCCCTTATTCTGAGAGGGAACATCCTGTTCCTCATCATTTTTACTTCAGAAATGCATCTTTTGCTGGGTGCTATATCCATGATGGTGCATACATCATTCTTAAAGAGAACATTGTACCCCTTATGGACAAGCTTTCCAATACTCAAGAGGTTACATCTCATTCCAGGGACATAGTAGACATCTGCTATGGTTTTCTTTTCACCCTTCTTTGTAAATATTTTGACTTCTCCTTTTCCCATAACAGAGATTTTACTTGCCGAAGATAACCGGAATGATACATCGGAGATAACCGGAATGATAAGTCGCATTATCCGGCAGTAACCGGAATGATAAGTTCCATATCTGGCCTGTCGTGCATGCTCACCCAGAAATAACTCACATAACCTGCCATGAGTAGCCCAAAATGAACTCGCGTAGACGGTGTCGTGTTATCACGCCGGAGATAACCGGAATGATAAGTCGCAATATCCCCACAGTAACCGGAATGATAAGTCTCATACCCGGCCTATCGTACCTCCTCGCCCGAAAATACCTCACATAACCAGCCATGAGTAGCCCAAAATGAACTCGCGTAGATGGCGTCGGGAATGGTTTGCCCAATAGATATCTGGTACAGACATTCCACATACCTGGAAAAAGTGACTCATGTACGCTATGAATAGCGCACGTATCATACAACGTTGCTGATAATGGGGAGCGAATTATCTCGCGTTGCAGAGAATGGCTCGCGATTGTAATTATCTCTTGTTTCAGACCATGGCCATGGTAATTCACATGAATTATCTCACCGGACCCAAACCAACGAACTACCTGATCTGACGGACTACTATTATCCATTTGCCACCTCTGATAAGAGCAAGATTGGTGTAGATGTAGCTCATATGCGCATGGTAGGGGCACGGGGTTCGATTCCCTACATCTCCAAATTCTCTAGATATCTAGGGATTTGATATCTTTGTTTTATGTGCGCTGTTTAGTCACTTCATACAACTACTTTAATGTAGATGTAGGCAGTTTTGTAGCTGGTTGCAGTGAAATTCAAATCCTTTGCCATCAAGGATCACTACCCCTAAACACTAAACGCTAAAGAATTTACTAAAGTGTTATAAACCCTAACCCCTAAACCCTAAAACCTAAACCTTAAACCCTAAACCCTAAACCTCAAACCTCAAACCCTACACTCTAAACCCTAAACCCTAAACTTAAATTGCTAAACCCTAATCCCTGAATTCTAAACCCTAAACTTAAACTGCTAAACCCTAATCCCTGAATTCTAAACCCTAATAATTTTATAACATCTTAGAAAGTGTTTCGTCACTTTTATCTAAGTGTTTATTAAAATCATTTACCTAAATCTTATAAACATTAAACCGTTAACCTTAAACACTAAACCCTAAACCCTAAACCCTAATTCCTATGCATTTTATAACATTTTAAGAAGTGTTTTTTTACTTTTTATTAAGTGTTTATTAAAATCATTTAGTAAAGTGTTATAAAAGCTAAACCTTAAACCCTAAACCCCAAAACATTAACCACAAACCCTAAACTGTAAACCCCAACCTTAAACCCTAAACCCCAAATCGTAAACAATAAACACTAAGAATTTTATAGGATTTTAAAAAGTAATTTTTATCTTTTATTTGAGTGTTTATTAAAATAATTTACTAAAGTTTTATAAGCCCTAAAAGTTAAACGCTAACTCCAAACCCTAAATCTGAAACCCTAAGAATTTCATAACATTTTAAAAAGCATTTTGTAAGCATTTTATAATGCTTTAAAAATCATTTTAGAACTTTCATCTAATTGTTTATTAAAAGCATTTACTGAGTTGTTATAAATCGTAAACCCTAAAATCTAAAAAGTAAACTCCAAACCCTAAACCCTAAACCCTAAACCCCAAACCCTAAACTGCCAACCTTAAACCTTAAACCCAAAATTGTAAACCATAAATCCTAAGCATTTTATAACATTTTAAAAAGCAATTTTTATTTTGTATTTATGTGTTTGTTAAAGTCATTTAGTAAAGTGTTATAATCCCTAGACCCTGAACCCTAAATGCTAAACCCAAACCCTCAATCCTAAACAGTAATAATTTCTTAACATTTTAATAAATCCTAAACCCTAAACCCTAAAACCTAAACACCAAACCTTATAGCCTAAAACATAAGAATTTTATAACATTTTAAAAATAATTTTTTAACTTTTATTTAAGTGTTTAGTAAAACCATTTACTAAAGTGTTATAAACCCTAAACCCTAAACACCAATTCCTAAACCTTAAACCCTAAGCAATTTATAACATTTTAAAAAGTGTTTTGTAACTTTTAATTAAGTGTTGATTAAAATAATTTAATAGAGTTATAAACCCTAAGCCATAAACCACAAACCACAAGCCCTAAGCTAAATAGTATACCTTAAAACTAAAGCATTTTATAACATTTTGAAAAGTGTATTGTAATTTTTACTTAAGTTTTTATTAAAAGAATTTACTAAATTGCTATAGACCCTAAACCCTAATCATTTTATGACATTTTAAACCCTACGCACTAAATCCTAAGAATTCTATAACATTTTAACAAGCATTTTGTAATCTTTTTCTAAGTGCTTATTAGAAGCATTACTGAAGTGTTACAAACACTAAACCCTAATCATTTTATAATATTTTAAATGCCAAACCCTAAATCCCAAACCCTCCATCCTAAACTGTAAACTTTAAACCCAAAGCATTCTATAACATTTTAAAAATTGTTTTGTAACTTTTATTTAAATTTTTTTTTAAATCATTTGATAAAGCATTATAAATCTTAAACCCTAAATTGCAAAAAATATACCCTAAACACTAAAACCTAGGAATTTTATGACATCTTAAAAAGTGTTTTGTAACTTTTATTTAAGATTTTATTAAAAGAATTTACTAAAGTGTTACAAATCCTATACCCTCAACCCTAAATCATAAACCCTAAACCCTGAACCCTAAACCCTAAAATCACATTACGTTAAACTTTAAATAGGTGTGGTAAACATAATAGTTAAGTTTAATGCGGTGGTGTAATGAAAATGTGTTATGTTTGTTTGGTGCAAGTCTTGGTTTTAACCCCCCAGTCTACCAAAAAATATTTTTACACTGCATGTTGAGTCGACCTTTGGGGAGGGACATGTGGTGGCCTCTAAGCTTGCCACTTTTCCCCTCCTCGTTGGTCCTCCATTAACCAAAAAAATCATGCCAAGTCACCACATTTGATAACCAACCAAAATATGACGCTTGTAAATGCCTAATTGGACCTTTGACCACTATTGACCTTGCGCACTCACGTGCCATGTTAGTAGTACGAACATCTGATTGTGCATTTTCTTTTAAATTTATTCTGCTTCGTAAAGCAGACACAACATGATGTCTTCCTCATACGAACTTGGATTTCAGTGAAATGAGTTGCGTTGGGATAATTTTGTCGAGAATGACGTGCTCGTTTATGTTTCGAGCCATTCTGAGAAAATTTATTTTTGAGCTAAATATTGAGCACTTGGTCAACATTCAAGGGTGGTAGCCAAGTATGTGTGGAGTGAAAATGAGGAGGAAAAATAATTTAGCACCATCATTAGGAATTCTTCACAAATGAGCTTAAATCCAAGGGGTGTACAATTTTGGAGTGGGATCAATGTCATCAAGAGGTAGCATAGCAACAAGCTTGGTGGGCCTTATGTTGTTGAGAATCACTAGACATGATTGTTTTATTCTGAGGCCCTACATTGTAGGCTCATGTTTCATTTTAAGATCGAATGCTTCACATCACCATATTTTCTTCACCCAACCTTTAGAGGCCAGTATCTCTCCCTTTCATGCTTATTTTCTTCTTTTTTTCAAATTAATGTGTTTGTTTCCTCCACTAGATTATACCTTTAGGTTAAAATGCACATATGACATAGGATTTTGCTTTTCTTCAGCATGGAATCCATGAGTTCGATAACGGTTTAGATAATATGAATATTGTAGTGCATAGAAGGTTTGGTAACTTCGGGTGGAGGAAAGCAAGGCCAAATCATGACAAGTAATATTGGTATTAGTGTTATGGTAGACAAGTTGCTTGTACTAGGGTCCAGAATTATAACAAATATATTTCCCATCAAATGGAAAAACCAAATGGAAGAAAGAAAATTGGAACATGAATAAGGATAATATCGTTCAACTGACATTTGAAATTTCATCTAATGGGTATTTGCAAGCCAATCACCATAAAACTAGACCTATTACTAGCTCACTCATATGGACATCACAACACATATATTATAGAATATTCTTCATTTTCTTAACTTAGAAGTTATTAGTGTTGAAAATTGTTGTTATTGATGTGAAAGGTTGTCCAAATGAAAGAGGAAATTACATAGTCAAATAGGATATTATGATACTTTTCTAATGGTATATGGCACTCCCTCTAATTCCATAGGAATGAGGAGATATAAAATATTTTTCAATATGACCCAAAAAAACTAGAATCAGACCCCATTTAGATACCGTATCTTTGAAGGTTTACTTTCTCAAAATACCGAGCTCAAATGGGAGCATAAGGTATATGGTTAGAAAGATGATGCCAAGATATTTCCAATTGTATATGGCACTCCTAACCCCTCAAATTTGAGGTTAAATGGATTTTTTGATACTCACTATACATTATGGCATTTGAAAAAGTCATCCCAACTACTGGACAAGCCATGTAACGTACCTCCATGGCCTACCCAAAACTTTCACTGTTAGGCTCCATTAACTTAAAAAATTTGTCTCTATTATAGTTAGATTTTGACCGTATTTACTTGTACATTAATTTTAGTTATTATATGAACACTATCATTCAAACATTCATACCAATTTCAAATAAAGTTGAATAACCCCAAACATCGGTCATTGATGTGATCTTTTTATTTACTCAATAAATCTTATATATTGGATGAATATTAAGCATATTAGACTTCCATTCATAACTTGGTTAAGTCGCAAGTATGATTCCACATACCTTATTATCATGCGAATGGTTATTATTCCGACAACTTTCTCTACTACTCTTAAGAATGGAATTAAATTGAGAGCAATGAACCACACTAATACTCTTAGGCATACTCTTCAACAAGATCTCTTCAACACAATCAATGGAATAATCCTTCATGGGTGGACTCATTCATGGGTTAAAATTGACATTGTTAGAATCTCAAAAGAAACCTGACTTACAAAATTCTTAGGGTTTAGGGTTTAGGTTTTGGAGGTTTAAGGTTTAGGGTTTAAGGTTTATAAAAATTTATTAAATTCTTTTAATAAACACTTAAATAAAAGCTACAAAATGCTTTTTAAAATGTTGTAAAATGCTCAGATTTCAGGGTTTAGGTCTTTTGGGCCAAAGGCGAGACCCGACCTCAAAGCATAAATTACTAAATGACTAATAAAAAACCATGCACATGTAAAGACTTGTGGTGGTCTGCTCGGGCGGGAGAGGAGACAGGAGCTGGCAGAGTGATGAAAAGGCTTCATTTCCACTAGAAGCAAGGTTTCATAACCAAACCACAATTGTCTTCATACTAGGGTCCCAAGGGCAGACCATGAAACCGATGTGAAACCACTTCAAGCTACTACAAGTTACATCTTCCTTCCTCACTCAAGGCAAGAGCCCCAGTGAAGCACCATAAACATAGACCCGACCGCTATTAAACTCCTTACCACCCAAGCTCATTGCCTAAACAATCGAATTCAGCCAAATCATGTACCAAGGTTCACATTTATCGTTAGAGTGCTTGAGGAGGAATGTCATGCTAGAGGAGTAGTATGAAGTCTTTTCATCATCACAACATTCATATGTGCGTAGAGGGGAGGGAGGTATGGATGGTCGATCACACACCATTTGTACCAATGCATCTGCACCCCCATTGGGAAAAAGTTGCTACTGTTATCAAGGGAACTTTTGAACTTATTTTTGGAACCAACTGATATCAATTTTCACATGGAATACATGTGTGATTTTCCTTTTGGAAAACCACAATTACATACTGTAAAATTCATGTAAATTTTATTTTGTATTTTAAATGATACATATTTTTCTTTTTAATTAAGTTCAACAAATAACATACCTCTCAACATGTTCATGTTTCTAATTTGATTATGGTATGCCGAGCAGCTATGGTGTCTTTTAGAAAAGTATATAGTTTGGCTATTACAACAATTGCGAGTTACCCAATTTATGATATCTCTACTTTTTTTTCCAAAGAAAAAAACGGTAACTTTTTATTAGAAATATAATAAAGGGAGTTACACCAGCTTAAACGAATAAGACAAGGCTCAAGCCACCAATCTGAGCTCTTTGAGCTTTACACGATTAACGCATCGTTAGAGGACTAACGTGCACAAAGAAGGTGAGAAAAGAGAAAGAAGAGAAGCAGAAAAAGAGAAGGAAAATAAAGACAGCCATGTCAAAATTTCCGCCCCTTTTTCTTTTTGACCTTGCGCCACTCTCTTTGAGTGGGCTCGGTTGGAACAATGACCAGTTGAGACTCGGATTTCTGCAGTCTTGTTTCCTTATCTGAATCTGATGAATCAGGATGATGTTGCTGTTTATTACCCCCCATACCATGGTCCGTGTTGGACAGCACAACCTGTTCGTGTTGTATCTCTGCCTGGTTTGTATGAAACTGTGGTGTCTTCTGATCTGGTGTGTTTTTCTTCTGGTTTCCTGTTTCTTCATTCTCTATAGTGGTGTCATCATCTTCTCCTTCTGTTTCTTCGTCTTCTTTGTTCGAAGAGGCTTTCTTTTCAGCTGCATTCTTCTTCATTAGCTCATCAATGTTCTGCCAACCCTTTGGCTTCCTTTGCTGTGGCTTGTTCTTGTTCTGGCTTTTGCACGCGTTGAACAAATGCCCTGTTTGTTGACATCCCCTGCATCTAAAAGCTGTGTTCTCATAGTCCAGAGGTTGTTTCCATCGTATGTTGTTCAAGGTTAAGATGATGCTTTCAGGTAGCCCTTTGCTAAGATCTACCTCAACACATATCCTGGCAAATGTAAAAATGCCTTTTATGTGTCTCTCTGGATCAACCTTTAGCATTTTTCCAAGGGTATTCCCAATAACTGATAGGGTATTCTGGTGCCAAAAATGTATTGGCAGATTATGCAATCTAACCCATACAGGCATCCTTGTTACCACCATAGAATTGGGGTCGAACTCTGGGAACCATGGGGTAATAAACAGACCAACATTGCCCCAGAACCATGGTCCTTCACTGAGAATTTTTTCCTTTTCTTCTTCTGTGTAGAAATTTACAATAAAAAAGCCTTTAGAGCATAGATTGATTTGATAGTTTTTTGTCCAGGTCGTGTGTATCCACTGATACAACGCATCGGTTTTAGGCCAAAAACCGTTGAATCTGCAAATAACAGCGTTTTTTATTAGATCTGTAAAAATATATTTTACCTCTGGTAAGTCCAACGATATGGCTGGGTTTTCTGGGGCTTGGTCCACAATATACTGCCCTGGAGGAGTATGGGCAGCTGTAGGTTCTTTCCCTCTCGGGAAACCTTTCCCTTTAGCTGCATCACAATAGGAGCCTGTAGATTTTGAAGATGCTCCCTTTGATCCGCCCCTCAATCTGTGAGTGAGGACAATAGTTGAGTCCTTTGCAACCTTGTAATGTTTGAGAGAAAGCTGATCCTACATGCATTGCCCAGAAAAAATTAGTATTTGGGTTGTGACTGGAAACCCTAGTTTGACTTGGATCTCTCCTTTTAGATCCATTACTTTCATTTTATCATAGATCTGCATGCAAACGTGACTGCCTACAGTTGTTTTAATGAAGACTTGCATCGGGGCCACTCTCTCTGCTATGGCCAGGTCCTGTTCTTCGCATTTTTGCTCTAGATCTGGTAAAACCCCAGATTGTTTTTTCCTGGGTCGCCTCAGATCTGATAGATCCGCCTTTTTTCTCCAGCCCTTTTCCAGATCTAGAATACCAATGTCCAGAACGAGATCGCTGTTGTGGGTATCTCCCACAAACCTATCGATGGTTGCTGGCCCTCTGACAGAGAGAGGCTGTAAGAGGAGAAAGCCCCGGATCTGCATAGAGATTAACAGGGAAACCGCCAGATACCATGGGGGCAGTACCATACTTCCTCCCCGAGATATAGATCCACCTCTGCTTTTGAAAATGGCCTTTTTTTCCTCACATGCGGACCAAGGCCCAGGGGGATCGACATGGCCAAAGAAACTGGCAAATAGCCGTTCGAAACCTCTGCTAAAAAGCTGTAGCAGGTGAATGAGAACCCAGGTCTGTGGAATGTAGTCTTCATAAAAATCAAGAGACAGGGCCAAAAAACCCCCACGCGAGAGAGGAACGTCCGAACCGTAAGAGAGCAACCCGGATGAGAACTGTTGCCACCGCAGGCAAACGAAAAAGTGGGGCGGATTGTCGATCCAGATCGAAAATGGGTCGTAAGGACGGTGCCGCGCCCATAAGAGAAAAGTCCGGCTCAGATTCGGTTCGCAGAGAAACCACCCAAGTAATCCCTTGCCGTCCGCCGGATCCTTGCCAAGCCAGAGGGAGATTTCAGTGGAAGAGGAAACTTTCTGCTGGTTCCAGATCAGTCCATAGCGTTGCAGGATTCTTGGCCCAGTGTCGGCGCAAAGTGGACAATGAACCCTAATCCCGTGAGCAAAACCCGCCGATGCAGTAGCCATGACTCCTTTCAATCTTTTCCCTACTATGTTTCCATGATATCTCTACTTATGGACTTAGGTAAATGATTATTCCATGCAAAGTCTAGTGGATTGACTTCAATGTAAAAATATTATCCAAGTGATGTTACTAACCATTCTCTATAAAAATGTAATCCCAAGATTAATTTATTTATAGAGAAGGTATAATACCATGGATACGAAATTTGTTGCAGTTTGGAAATTATATTGTGGGTAGTGTTTCAACTTTTTTATTTCATAAATTTTCTATCAACCTATCCATATATTGTTTTTTCATCCTATAAAGACATTCTACATGAGTCAAAAGTCTTTGAAAAATATTAATTCAGAGTATTGAAGTACTCAAGTATTGAGGGGTTTGTGGTTTTCGCAGTGCGTTATATTAGATATCATTTTTGGGGGTTCAACTATGCTAAGTAAGTCATCCATATATGACCATTTCCATGGGAGGTAGTCGTAACTGACTAATTTCTCATGATTTTTTAATATTCCACTTATTTCACTATGATTTCAATGATTATATTTTCAAATAGGAAGTTGATAGTTTTTTACATTCTCCCACTCTCTGAACTCAACATGTTGAGCTACTTGATCTGTTGTTGAATGTTAGTTTTGCTATACTAATTTCAACTTCAGATTTATAAACAAATGCTTGTCAATTTCTTCATGTTCATCGTTCTCTTATGGTGTTTATGATTGTAAACAGGTAAATTTTATCAAGTTTTACGTGAAATATAAGAGTAAAATAACATCAAAAACAAGTGTTGAAAAACAAAAAAGTACAAAAAAACATCAACATGGACACTTAACATAATGTTTTGATGAATGAGTCCACCCCTCCTAGGCTACATCTCCTTGGTCTATCATCCATGGATTAGGACTCTGTATTAGCTCAATATGGAAAAAAATGTTTTTGACCAATCTCTACTGCTCCTTAGACCTACTTCAATGTGTTCAGAATGCTCAAATTAGCTAGGAACA
Organism: Pinus taeda; assembly: GCA_000404065.3. Lineage (NCBI taxonomy): Eukaryota > Viridiplantae > Streptophyta > Pinopsida > Pinales > Pinaceae > Pinus > Pinus taeda. Next base: position 69,261 of record APFE031014701.1, read on the forward strand.
CCTTTTGTTGAGCTCAATTTGGTTGAATTTTGCTTCAGGTGTGGTCAAAATAGTTTTACGTAGGAAAACACCTGTAAAACTAGAGGAACTCCACTCAAATCCACTAAGACTGGAGTTATCGCCAATTTTGGAGGTCCACCAAAATTTCTGCCAAGTTAAACTACAGTTAATTAATGTTAAATGTGCTTAATTAAACACTAAATGTGATTAGCACAAACTGCAGTTTTACTAACAGTTAACTCTGGCGGCGTTGGTGGAGGTAAACACATGGAATGGAATAACACTAACGGTTATGTTTATGGTAACAATGGAATACATATAATTGTAACTGCCAATGGAGCATTCAGATGGGAGGACTCACCTACAGGTTGGCCCTCGTCACCCCAAAATCACATTACATTAAACTTTAAATAGGTGTGGTAAATAATAGTTAAGCTGTAATGCGGTGGTGTAATGAAAATGTGCTGTGTTTGTTTGGTGCAAGTCCTGGTTCCCATCATGAACAACCTTTCGGTCATACTGCCACAATCTACCTAGTAGAATATGACACACATCCATGGGCATGATGACACAAATAACTTTGTCCCTATATTTGCCAATATGGAATTCCACCACACACTGCTCATCAACTAGCAGTTGGTGACCCTTCTATAACCATGAAAATTTATATGGAGTTGGATGCTTCAGTCGTTTAAAACCCAATTTGTCCACCATCTATGTTACAACCAAATTATCACTGCTTCCACTATCTATAATCAGTTTGTAGCATTTTCCATGTGACTTGCATACAATCTGGAATAATGCCTTTCTATGGGTTTGTTCAGTTGTTTCTTTTGTTCATTTCAGCAATACCTTATTCAAGACTAAGGTCAATCCTATCTCCGGTGTATTTTTCTACATCCTGAGGTAGTGCCTCTGCTTCTTTTGTCTAAGCAACATATGCTCCTCTTTGACCAGCCTGTTCTCCTTCAGGAAACTAAAAGGATCTGTTCCCCAACTTGTGGCACTTGTAGCACTAGTAGGCAGCTCCTTTACCTCTGCCATTTACTATTCCTCTCGGATATGGCCTTCCTCCTCTCGTGTTGCCCTCCTTCTCCACTATGCCTGAGGTTTTTGAACTGTTGCCCTCTTGACTGTTATTAGCTGTCCTTCCTCTACCAAATGATTGTCCTTTTCGAGTTGTAATGTTTCAACTTCTTAACAAATATATATATATATATATTTATGATGGTATTTTTATTGGAAATTCATTTGTTTACATTCTACAATGGAAATTTGGAACGTGTTTGATTTCGGTACCTAAAGCTTGTCTTTGTAATAATAGCTTGCTTGGCCCACTTGTATCTTCGCTCTGTTGGCACTATGGTTTGTCTGATAGCTCTCCTCACCTTTATGCTTGTTGTTCACCTGTGTATTTTTAGCTTTGTTGATGGGAAAAAAGGAAGTAGTTTCTACAGTATAAAATAGGAAGTTTAGGACCATAGTATGAATGGTTTCAAACGTTCTTGTATTCAGAAAATATTTCTATGTTTTCTCTGTATTTCTTCTATGATGGGAAAAAAAGATTACATCCACTGTTTCTTCCTTTGTTTCGTAGAGAATATTAGGCACCTATCAGAACTGCCAATGGTTACGTTAAAACTATTCCTGAATAATTGTCTTTTCTTGCTTTGTAAATTAAAAGAAATTCTAAATAATACTAAGAGGAAAAAAAAGAATTACTTAAGAAACCATTGTCATTGTCTGAGACAACCATTCATAGAAAATAAAAAAACTAATGAAACTCAATTTTTTTTGAACAAGACAAACTCCCACCATGTCCTTCCCTGAGTTGGATGCTCCTGCATCATAAACCCTAAACCCTAAACCCTAATTATTTTATAACATTTGAAAAAGTTTCATGTAAAAATTATTTAAGTGTTTATTGAAAGCAATTATTAAAGTGTTATAAACCCTAAATCCTAAATGCTAAAATCTAAAACCTAAATGTCAAACCATAAACCCTTAGAATTTTATAACATTTTAAAAAGCATTTTGCAACTTTTATTAATTGTTTATTAAAATCATTTACTAAAGTGTTATAAATCCTAAATTGTAAACCATAAAATCTAAAATCCAAACCCTAAACACCAAGCCCTATGAATTTTATAACATTTTAAAAAGTGTTTTGTAACTTTTATTTAGGTGTTTATTATAATAATTTGCTAAATTGTTATAAACCTTAAATTCTAAACCTGAAACCCTAAACCCTAAACACTAAGAATTTAATAACATTTTAAAAATTATTTTGTAACTTTTATTGAAGTTTTTAGTGAAATCATTTTAAAAAGTGTTATAAACTATAAAACCTAAACTCTAAACCCTAAACCCTAAACCCTAAATCCCAAACCCTCCCTAAACCCAAACCCTAAACTCTAAATCTAAAACACTAAGAATTTTATAACATTTTAAAAAGTGTTCAATAACTTTTATTTACGTGTTTATTAAAGTAATTTACTAAATTATTATAAACCCTAAACCTTAAACTTAAAACCCTAAACCCTATAGCCTACTTTTTAAAGCCTAAATCATAAATCCTAAAATCATTTATTAAGGTCTTCTAAACCCTAAACCATAAGTGATTTATAATATTTTATAAATTGTTTTGTAATTTTGACTTAAGTGTTTATTAAAAGCATTTAATAAAGTGTTATAAACACTAAACCCTAAACCCTAAACACGAAACTGTAAACCCTGAGGATTTTATAACTCTTAAAATGTATTTTGTAACTTTTGTTTAAGTGTTTATTAAAAAGATTTATTGAAGTGCCATAAACCCTAAACATTAAACCATTAACCATAAATCATAAACCCTAAGCATTTTATAACATTTTAAAAACAATTTTGTAAATTTTATGTAAGTGTTTATTAAAATAATTTATTAAGGCATTATAAACCCTAAACCCTAAACCCTAAACCCTACACCCCAAACTCTAAACCCTAAGAATTTTATAACATTTTAAAACTCAAATCTTAAACCCTAAAACCTAACTATTTCATGACATTTTAATAAGCATTTTGTAACCTAATTTTTATGTGTTTATTAAAAGAATTTACGAAAGTGTTATAAACCATAAAATAGGCATTTTATTACATTTTATCAAGCATTTTTTAACTTTTTAAAACCCTAAACCCTAAACAATAAGAATTTTATAATGTTTTTAACCCTAAACCCTAAGCATTTACTAAAGTGTCATAAACCCTAAATCCTAAACCCCAAATCCTAAGAATTTTACAACATTTCAACAAGCATTTTGTAACTTTTGATTTTTTTATTATTAAAAGCATTTACTAAAATGTCCCTAAACCATAAACCCTAAACATTTTATACAGTTGAATAAGTGTTTTATATTTTTTTTAAGTGTTATAAATCCTAAACCGTAAGGGTTTAATAACAATTTAAACCCTAAACCCTAAACACTAAACCCTAAAAATTTTATAACATTTAAAAATCCTTTTCTAACTCTTTTTAAGCGTTTATAAAAATCATTTATGGAAGTGTTATAAACCCTAAACGCTAAGCATTTTATAGCATTTTAAACCCTATAATATAAACCCTAAGAATTTAATAACATTTTAACAAGCTTTTTGTAACTTTTTTTAGGTGTTTATTAAACGAAATTACTAAGATTTTATAAACCCTAAAAGCTAAGCAATTTATAACAATTTAAACCATAAACACTAAACCTTAATACCTAAACTCTAATCCCCAATTATTTTATAACATTTTAACAAGCATTTTGTTACATTTTTTAAGTGTTTCTTACAAGAATATACTAAAGTGTTATAAACCCTAAGCACTTTTTAACATTTTAAAGCCTAAATCCTAAACCCTAAGCATTTTATAACCTCTTAAAAATGATTTTGTAACTTTTGTATAAGTGTTTATTAAAATAATTTACCAAAACGTTATAAACCCTAAACCTTAAACCCAAACCCTACATCCTAAACCCTAAACCCTAAGCATTTTATAACATTTTAAAAAGATTTTTGTAACACTTTTTAAGTGTTTTTAAAATTTTACTTAAGTGTTTATTAAAAGCATTTACTAAAGTTTTATAAACCCCAAAAACTAAAGCCTAATAAACCCTAAACCCCCAAACCCTAACATTTTATAAAGTGTTTTGAAAATTTTATTCAAGTGTTTATTAAAACCATTTACTAAAGTGTTATAAACCATAAAACGTAAACCCTAAATCCCAAATCCTAAACCCCAAACCCTCAACTCTAAACCCTAAAGACTAAGAATTTTATAACATTTTAAAAAGTGATATGGAATTTTTATTTAAGTGTTTACTAAAAGAATTTTCTAAAGTGCTATAAACCCTAAATCCTAGACCCGAAACCCCAAAGCCTATATCCTAATGCTTAAAGCCTAAAGCCTAGAACCTAAAAGCATTTACTAAGGTCTTATAAATACTAAACCCTAAACGCTAAACCTCTAAGGATTTTAGGACCATTTAAAAAGTGTTTTGTGACTTTAATTTAATTGTTTATTAAAACCATTTAATAAAGTATTATAAACCCTAAACCCTAAACCTGAAAACCTAAACCCTAAAACCCACACTCCAAACCCTAAACCCTAATCATTTTCTAACAATTTAAAACCCAAACATGAAACCCTAAACCCTAAGTATTTTATAACATTTTAAAAAGTGTTTTGTAACCTTTTTTAAGTGTTTATTAAAAGCACTTACTAAATTGTTATAAACCCTAAAACCTAGGAATTTTGTTACATTTTATCAAGAGTTTTGTAACTTTTTAAACCCTAAACCCTAAGAATTTTATAACATTTATAACCCTAAACCCTAAGCATGTTCTAACATTTAAATGAACGTTTTATAACTTTTTTTAAATTGTTTATTAAAAGAATTTACTAAAGTGTTATAAACCCTAAAGCTTATATCCTAAGAATTTTATAACATTTTAGCAAGCATTTTGTAACCTTTTTTTAAATTGCTTATTAAAATCATTTACTAAAGTGTCCCTAAACCATAAACACTAAACATTAACCCCTAAACACTAAACCCTAAAGAATTTAATAAAGTTTTATAAACCCTAACCCCTAAACCCTAAAACCTAAACCTTAAACCCTAAACCCTAAACCAAAAACCTCAAACCCTACACCGTAAACCCTAAACCCTAAACTTAAACTACTAAACCCTAATCCCTGAATTCTAAACCCTAAACTTAAACTGCTAAACACTAATCCCTGAATTCTAAACCCTAATCATTTTATAACATTTTAGAAAGTGTTTCGTCACTTTTATCTAAGTGTTTATTAAAATCATTTACCTAAATCTTATAAACATTAAACCGTTAACCTTAAACACTATACCCTAAACCCTAAACCCTAATTCCTATGCATTTTATAACATTTTAAGAAGTGTTTTTTACTTTTTATTAAGTTATTATTAAAATCATTTATTAAAGTGTTATAAAAGCTAAACCTTAAACCCTAAACCCCAAAACCTTAACCGCAAACCCTAAACTGTAAACCCCAACCTTAAATCCTAAACCCCAAACCGTAAAAAGTAAACACTAAGAATTTTATAAGATTTTAAAAAGTAATTTTTATCTTTCATTTGAGTGTTTATTAAAATAATTTACTAAAGTTTTATAAGCCCTAAACGTTAAACGCTAACTTCAAACCCTAAATCTGAAACCCTAAGAATTTCATAACATTTTAAAAAGCATTTTGTAAGCATTTTATAATGCTTTAAAAATCATTTTAGAGCTTTCATCTAATTCTTTATTAAAAGCATTTACTAAGTTGTTATAAATCGTAAACCCTAAAATCTAAAAATTAAACCCCAAACCCTAAACCCTAAACCCTAAACCCCAAACCCTAAACTGCCAACCTTAAACTTTAAACCCAAAACTGTAAACCATAAACCCTAAGCAATTTATAACATTTGAAAAAGCAATTTTTATTTTGTATTTATGTGTTTGTTAAAGTCATTTAGTAAAGTGTTATAATCCCTAGACGCTGAACCCTAAATGCTAAACCCAAACCCTTAATCCTAAACAGTAATAATTTCTTAACATTTTAATAAATCCTAAACCCTAAACCCTAAAACCTAAACACCAAACCTTATACCCTAAAACATAAGAATTTTATAACATTTAAAAGAATTTTTTAACTTTTATTGAAGTGTTTAGTAAAACCATTTACTGAAGTGTTATAAACCCTAAACCCTAAACACCAATTCCTAAACCCTAAACCCTAAGCAATTTACAACATTTTAAAAAGTGTTTTGTAACTTCTAATTAAGTGTTGATTAAAATAATTTAATAAAGAGTTATAAACCCTAAGCCATAAACCATAAACCACAAGCCCTAACCTAAATAGTATACCTTAAAACTAAAGCATTTTATAACATTTTGAAAAGTGTATTGTAATTTTTACTTAAGTTTTTATTAAAAGAATTTACTAAATTGCTATAGACCCTAAACCCTAATCATTTTATAACATTTTAAACCCTACGCACTAAATCCTAAGAATTCTATAACATTTTAACAAGCATTTTGTAATCTTTTTCTAAGTGCTTATTAGAAGCATTACTGAAGTGTTACAAACACTAAACCCTAATCATTTTATAATATTTTAAATGCCAAACCCTAAATCCTAAACCCTCCATCCTAAACTGTAAACTTTAAACCCAAAGCATTCTATAACACTTTAAAAATTATTTTGTAACTTTTATTTAAATTTTTATTAAAATCGTTTGATAAAGCATTATAAATCTTAAACCCTAAATTGCAAAAATTATACCCTAAACACTAAAACCTAGGAATTTTATGACATCTTAAAAAGTCTTTTGTAACTTTTATTTAAGATTTTATTAAAAGCATTTACTGGAGTGTTACAAATCCTATACCCTCAACCCTAAATCATAAACCCTAAACCCTAAACCCTAAACCCTAAACCCTAAACCCTAAAACCTAAACCCTAAAATCACATTACATTAAACTTTAAATAGGTGTGGTAAACATAATAGTTAAGTTGTAATGCGGTGGTGTAATGAAAATGTGTTATGTTTGTTTGGTGCAAGTCTTGGTTTTAACCCCCCAATCTGCCAAAAAATATTTTTACATTGCATGTTGAGTCGACCGTTGGGGAGGGACATGTGGTGGCCTCCAAGCTTGCCACTTTTCCCCTCCTCGTTGGTCCTCCATTAACCAAAAAAATCATGCCAAGTCACCACATTTGATAACCAACCAAAATATGACGCTTGTAAATGCCTAATTGGACCTTTGACCACTGTTGACCTTGCGCACTCACATGCCATGTTAGTAGTATGAACATCTGATTGTGCGTTTTCTTTTAAATTTATTATGCTTCGTAAAGCAGACACAACATGATGTCTTCCTCATACGAACTTGGATTTCAGTGAAATGAGTTGCGTTGGGATAATTTTGTCGAGAATCACGTGCTCGTTTATGTTTCGAACCATTCTGAGAAAAATTATTTTTGAGCTAAGTATTGAGCACTTGGTCAACATTCAAGGGTGGTAGCCAAGTATGTGTGGAGTGAAAATGAGGAGGAAAAATAATTTAGCACCATCATTAGGAATTCTTCACAAACGAGCTTAAATCCAAGGGGTGTACAATTTTGGAGTGGGATCAATGTCATCAAGAGGTAGCATAGCAACAAGCTTGGTGGGCCTTATGTTGTTGAGAATCACTAGACATGACTGTTTTATTCTGAGGCCCTACATTGTCCAGAATTATAACAAATATATTTCCCATCAAATGGAAAAACCAAATGGAAGAAAGAAAATTGGAACATGAATAAGGATAATATCGTTCAACTGACATTTGAAATTTCATCTAATGGGTATTTGCAAGCCAATCACCATAAAACTAGACCTATTACTAGCTCACTCATATGGACATCGAAACACATGTATTATAGAATATTCTTCATTTTCTTAACTTAGAAGTTATCAGTGTTGAAAATTGTTGTTATTGATGTGAAAGGTTGTCCAAATGAAAGAGGAAATTACATAGTCAAATAGGATATTATGATACTTTTCTAATGGTATATGGCACTCCCTCTAATTCCATAGGAATGAGGAGATATAAAATATTTTTCAATATGACCCAAAAAAACTAGAATCAGACCCCATTTAGATACCGTATCTTTGAAGGTTTACTTTCTCAAAATACCGAGCTCAAATGGGAGCATAAGATATATGGTTAGAAAGATGATGCCAAGATATTTCCAATTGTATATGGCACTCCTAACCCCTCAAATTTGAGGTTAAATGGATTTTTTGATACTCACTATACATTATGGCATTTGAAAAAGTCATCCCAACTACTGGACAAGCCATGTAACGTACCTCCATGGCCTACCCAAAAATTTCACTATTAGGCTCCATTAACTTAAAAAATTTGTCTCTATTATCGTTAGATTTTGACCGTATTTACTTCTACATTAATTTTAGTTATTATATGAACACTATCATTCAAACATTCATACCAATTTCAAATAAAGTTGAATAACCCTAAACATCGGTCATTGATGTGATCTTTTTATTTCCTCAATAAATCTTATATATTGGATGAATATTAAGCATATTAGACTTCCATTCATAACTTGGTTAAGTCGCAAGTATGATTCCACATACCTTATTATCATGCGAATGGTTATTATTCCGACAACTTTCTCTAGTACTCTTAAGAATGGAATTAAATTGAGAGGAATGAACCACACTAATACTCTTATGCATACTCTTCAACAAGATCTCTTTAATACAATCAATGGAATAATCCTTATGCATAACGAGATTACTCATTCTAACTTGTCGGTACCTTGATTACTTCATAGAAGCATGAACATAGATATACCACATTTTTTATTGTCTAATTTCTACATGCACCAGAGTTTCCACTTGATATTAGATATAAGGGACCAAGATGTGCCAGAGTTTACCATTTTTTTTCATACCCTTCACACGAAGTTGGGTATTAAGGATTCTGAGAAACATTTGGTACTCAAGTATCGTGGTTGCCTACGTAGATACATCCAGGATGAGATGGAGTTCCTAGACATCTCCTCACTTGGCACGATGTACCAATACACTGTCAAGATCGAGAATAATTTTAAACAGAAGAAGTGATACTTTGGATCTGCAAATCCAAAGCAAGGGAAATATGCCCCCAAACCACAGAAAAAAGGACAAAGCCAAGGCGGTATGACCCAAGACAACTCACCAAAGCCAAAAGAAAAGGACTACACTGCGAAGCTGAAGAAGGACACGGGAAAGTGGTGTGAGTTCCAAAGAGCTCCACTCACAACACAAGTGAGTGTCAGGGCAAGCAGTCACTCGTGGCCGAGCTGAAGGCTTCAGAATCAGATGCATGTTCTGACTCTGAGTCAGAACCCAAAAAGGGGAATGACAAAGGAAAGCAGATTATTGATGTGAAGCCTAATGTCATTGTTGCGACCATGAAGATCCAGAAGGAGGAACCTAAAGATCCAGAGGATGAGGAGCATCTCTTTCACTCCCATATGTGGGTAAAGGGTTCCCCGCTACGGTTCATTGTCAACAACGGGAGCCAAAAGAACCTCATTGCAACAAAGATCGTGAAGCAGTTGCGCTTACCGACCACATCACACCCACAACTGTACACCATTAGGTGGTTCCACCAAGGGTAGGATCTTCAAGTGAGCCAACAGTGCCGCCTTCCATACAATGTAAAGCCTTTCATAGATTAGGTATTATGTGAAGTTTTTCCCCTTGATGTTTGTGATGTATTATTAGGCCAACCATACTTGTGGAAGTGACAAGTTGTGTATGAGTCAAGGCCTTGCATTGTATTGTTACCTTGGGAAATAAGTTGTACAAGATACTAGAGGTAGCATTGCCTACCGCCATCTCTCTAGTTACTATAAAGCAATGCAGTAAGCTCATTTCCAAAACCAAGAAATTTGTTTCTGTGATGATACACCCTCAAGTACAGATGAAGATGGTGACCATGACCTCTAGATAGGGCCCCTCCGCATGACAACAATGGATGGAAAATTTCATAGAGGAGTACGAGGACATCTTCACCTCCCTCTCAGGGGTGCCTCTGCACTGTCACGTCAAGCACTCCATCAATATGACCCCAAGTGTGCCATTGCCCAATGGACTAATCTATCAGCGCTCCATTCTGGAGAATGATGAAATCAAGAGGAAGATTTAGGATCTGTTGCAAAAAAGTCACATCCGGTCGAGTTCACCACCTTGTGGGAGCCTGATTGTGTTGGTACTGAAGAAGGATGGGACTTGGAGACTTTGTATTGACTATTAGGCGTTGAACAAGATCACTGTGAGGAATAGGTACCTGATCCCATAGATTGATGACCTTCTGGACCAAGTCAAGCGGGACAAATATTTCAGCAAGATCGAATTGAAGTCCGGATATCACCAGGTACTAGTCGAACCCTCCAATATGTGGAAGACTGCCTTCAAAACTAAGGAGGGCATTTCTGAATGGTTGGTTATGCCTTCTGGGTTGATGAATGCTCCTGCAACCTTCATGAGACTGATGGATGATATCTTGCGACCATTCAACAACTCATTTATAGTGATATACTTGGATGACATCCTGATCTTTAGCCAGAGTTAGGAAGAGCACCTCCACCACGTCTGACAGGTTCTCCAAACACTGTGACAACACAAGTTGTGTGCCAAATTGAAGAAATGAAATTTTGGCATGACCTAGGTTCAGTATATGGCATACATTATTGATGAAAAGGGGGTGCATTTGGATCCAACTGAGATCCAAGTCATTTGGGATTGGCCAGCCCCAACCACTCTGACAGAGCTCTGCAGCTTTTTGGCTCTTGACAATTTCTACCACACGTTCGTGTTGGGGTTCTCTCATATCACTTGGCCCTTGAGTCAAGTCACCAAGGGAGGAGTGAAAGAAAAACTATTTTTGTCTGAATCTCAATAAAAGGCATTCGTAGAGTTGAAACATCACCTCTGATTTGCACCAATGCTCACATTAGCAGACTTGCAACAACCATTTGAGATCGAGATAGATGCCTCTAACTATGCTATTGGGGCAGTCCTTACTCAATAAGGGCATCTAGTGGCATATAACAGCAAGACACTTTCAGACATAGTCCAATATTATCCCGCTTATGAAAAAGAGATGTATTCCATTGTGCAAGCCTCTCAACAACGGAAGCATTACATTTTGGAGAAGCAAACAATCATCCACATAAACCACTAGCCCCTATAGTTCATACAAACACAAGGGAAGTTGTAGAATAATCGCCATCAGAAGTGGTCTACATACCTGCAACAGTTCCATTTGAATATCAAGCACAAGAAGGGTAGCACCAATAACATTACAGACTACCTCACTCAACCACCGATCATGGCGTTAACCACCATGCTCAACTCTTGTGGGCACAAGACTTCTGATTGGCCACATCTCTACAAAAGTGACCCAGAATTCGACCATACATACCATACACTCCTCGAGGGTCAACAAGTTCTAGATTTTCACCTCTATGATGCTATGTTATGCCACCTATGACACCTTTGTGTTCCTTCAAGTGAGCATGCCAAGATGATTTGGGAAGCATACTACATTCAGGCCACTAAACATTTCAGGTTTGAGAAAATGGTGGAAGTACTGCAGAAGTATTTCTATTGGCTTAATCTTCGGCAAGGTGTCGGGAAGTACATTAGATCCCGCACTTTTTGCGCCATTTCCAAACTGACCATCAACAAGCAAGGCCTCTATACTCCGTTGTCTACCCCTAGTCGACCTTGGAAATCCATCTCCATCGATTACATGTTGGGCCTTCCTTCTACTAAGTATGGAAAGGACTATGTTTTGTGGTCATCGATAAATTCTCGAAGATGGCCATTATGGTGGGATGCAAGAAGAATATCATAGCAGAATCCACTGCTAAACTATTCTTTGAACAAGTGTGGGTACACTTTGGATCCCACAGTCTATCATCTTAGATTGGGTTGCAGGTTCCTCAGTATATTTTGGTGTAGTCTCTAGTTGATGCTGGACACCAAGCTCATGAAGTCCACAACTTTCCATCCCCAAATGGATGGGCAAATAGAGTTCGTCAACAAGATGATCGTACACATTCCGTGCACGTACAAGTCAAAGCATCTATGCACATGGGATGAGAGCCTCCCCTATGTCCAGCACAACTATAGCCGAGCTCTCCACAACTTGACTGGCCACAAACCTTTTCAAGTGGGCTTGGGATTCCAACCACTATATTATGTGGCCATACTATTTGTTAGGACTGAAGTAGATTTGACTCATGTCTAGTTCGAAGCCGACAAGGAAAATAGCTTCATTGAGAACATTCAACACATCTTCCAACAGGTCCATGAGATATTGGAAAAAGCCAATGCTAAGTACAACCAGTGACATGATCAACATTGGGTGCCACATAAGTTCCAGGTGGGCAACAAAATTTGGCTACATTTGCAGAAGGAGCGCCTCACTGGGTCCCACCACAATATTTGCCTGCTTTGATATAGGCCACACACTATCACCAAGGTTGTGGGAGATAATCCTTTTGAGCTCAACATTCCCCCATTCCTTGGCCTACACCCAATGTTCAATGTGGATTTCCTTCAACCATGCTTTCCACCATTACTAAACACATCTGACATTGCAGAACAACTCACACCAACAGAGTTAAATCCAAACTACATGGAAAAAGATGAAACTGATTAGATCATGGACACATAGATCAAGAACACTCACCAACAGAAGATCTCGTTGTATCGAGTTGTCGATTATGACCAACTCCTGCACGAAGGCAAATGGCTCACCAGGGACCAAGTTCAGTAGAAGTTTCCTCATCTCATGGAGGAACTCAACTCAATGGAGACCATTGCTTCCTAATGAGGGAGGACCGATCTAGGTGGATATTAGTGGACACCTTCCTATTCCACTTGGAACCTCACCATTGTTCTTTCAGTTTTTTTTTAGTTTCCTTAATTGTAGCATAATTTACTATTTTTGGCAGTTTTTTTGGGTCCTGGCCTTCTGAAGCCGTTTTGGGGCCCTTAATGATTTTTTTTTAGCAAAATGCCTCTAAGGATTTCAATAGAAATGACCTCAACAGTTGTAGTCCTCAGAGAGATCTTTCCAACGAGGTATCATACGCGTGAAACTGAAATAGAAATCACCTCAACAGTTGTAGTCCTCAGAGAGATCTTTCCAACTAGGTATCATAAGTTTTACTTAAGTTTCATATTTGGTAGTTCCAATAAAGGGAAATGTTTAGTTAGGTTGCAGTGTTTATCCTATTTAGATAGGATTTAATTTTGATGATAGTGTTTTGGTCACTAGTATGAACATGCTTAGTGGAGAAGCCTTGGTGTCATTCTTCTGAATATGCATTATAACTCTTTGTAAAATATACAATGTTAAACTGTAATTTTCACTTCGTTGGTCTCATTGTGTGCTATTTGGATTTCTATTGAGGTTTCCTACATTGTTCTTTCAACATAAAGTAGAAAAGGAATATTTCCCCTTTGCTATATCATGGGGATGCTTGCAAGCCATAAGAAACACATATATTTAAGCTTGAGCTTAATTTAGGGTACAAGTTAAGAAAGAAGATACGTGGAAAATGAGCTTCCAAACTTTACCATGGTTGTATGGATATTGGTAATGGAATTTGAACTCACTAATGCACCAAATAAATTCCAAAGATTGGTGAATCATGTATTAAGAGATTATCTCGGTTATTTTCTCATTGTGTATTTTCTCATTGTGTTTTAAGAGAGAAGAAACCTTTGATGAATTTGAAGAAGAGTTTATTTTCCATGGACTTCATAACTTATTTGGGCTATATGGTAGGTGTAGATGGATTTTATATCAAGCTAGAGATGATACAAGTTGTAACTAAATTGTCAATGCCAACCTATCTCAATGACCAATTGCAAGTCTACCTCACATTGCTTTGACATCTCATTGTGTTTTAATTCCTTAACCAAGGAAAATGCAGACAATAAATGGGAAGATGAACAATGATCTTTTGATGAACCCGAGACACAAATCGATATTGCACCTAGGCTAATAGTGCTAGAAAAACTGCCATTAGAAGTGGAGCCTGATATTGATATGTCCCAAGGGATCTATGTTTAGTGGTGCAACACACACTTGAAGACATTCTTTGAAGTGATGATCAAGTATCCAACTATAAGAAGTTGCATGGAATTGTGGATACACTATAGTGACACTATATCTTAGCTAAGGGGTTGAATTACAATGATTATTTCAACAATGATACTAAGTACAAAGACTCAAGTGCCCTCACACTAGATGATACCTACCTTTCTCTAATTGTGATGGAACCTCCCTCAAGGTCGCAGGGTTGAATTTCCCTAGGCGTGAGTGGAATTATGTTAATGAAAATTCCCTAAGGTAATATGCCCCATGGTACCATGTGAGTGCCACGAGGAATGATTAAGAGAGCTTACAAAATGAAGATGGAAACGAATGATTAAGAGAGCTTACAAAATGAAGATGGAAACCCAAGGATGAGATAAATTTTGACCCCAAAATGTGAATAGAGAAGAGCCATTGGCACATCAAAAAAGTAATTGGGTTCTTGGCATTACAATTGCTTAGGTATCTCGAAGAGGGTTTCTCCACTACTTCCATTTCATTCAAGCCTTCTATGCTTATGAGGAGGCCATAAGTTGATGAAAATCAAGCTAAAAACGAAGTCCTAGTGATATTAGAGTCGACAATAGAAAATCTGCGAAGGTTTCATGGTTGTAACAAATGTAAACCCTAAACCTAGCTCATAAGAGTTGAAGAGGGCTATTTCGCTAAATCTCTATTATATTAGTCTTAACTCTTACTAGTTGATTTGATTAATTAATTAATTAAGCCCCATTCTTTTCTTTATATATATAACATTAATATAACTGTATATATAATACATATAACATTAATATGAAATTACATATAATATTATTAATATAACATTATATATAGTATTTATATACAATT
>APFE031014711.1:13323-25742 GCA_000404065.3 Pinus taeda
TAATTAACTCAAGATGAATTAATTAATTATTTTCCAAGCAACTGGTGAGACTAAATTCGAATTTTAATTCTCAATTTTGATTCAAGGACAAATTAAAATTGGAATATTCTTGTTGCCACATTTCAACACTCCCCCTCAACAAGAAAGGGATTATCTGCCACTTGATCCTGTCTCTATGGAACTCAAATTTACACTTTGACAATGCCTTAGTGAAAATGTCAACATCTTGCTCCTCGGTCAAAATATATTGCAACAACATGATCCTCCTCACCACACAATCTCTGAGATGATGATATTGAATGTCGATGTGCTTGGACCTGTCATGAAATACTGGATTCTCATAGAGTTTGATACAAATCTGATTATCACAATAAATCACAGTTGGATCCATCCTCTGATCAAACAAACCAACTATAATTTTCTGCATCCAAATGGCCTCACATGCTTCCTAACTTGCAGCCATGTATTCAGCCTCTGTTGAGCTCAGTGCAACCGACCTCTGTTTCCTGTTGTACCAAGAAACTGCAGCTGACCCAAGGTTGAAAATTCCTCCTGATGTGCTCTTCTGATATGATGGACTTCCTGCCCAATCTGCATCTGTGAAGATTTGTAGCTTCACTCCCTCTGTTCGTCTGTACCATAACCCATACTGAGATGTGCCTCTAAGGTATCTCAAAACATGCTTAGTTGCCTTCCAAAACATCTTGGTAGGTTGAACCATAGCTTGACTCAGTTGGTTCACCACATAGCATAAATATGGTCGTGTGTTCACTAAATACATCAGTGAAACCACAAGTTGTTGATACACAATAGCTTCTACTACTTCTCCTAAAGTAGCATCCTCCTTCCTCCAGTTACTTTCTAGAGGAGCCTGCATGGGCTTGCACTTCTCCATGTGGAATCTCCTTAGTATCTCATTGGCATACTTTCCTTGAGACACAAACAACTCCCCATCCTTCTACCGCACTTCCATGCCAAGGAATTAGTGCATGAGACCCATGTCTTTCATCTCGAATTCTCTTGCAAGGTCCTCCTTGCAAGATATGATCAACCGATCATCACCTGTCAATATGAGATCATCAACATAAAGAACAATGATCAACTTCTTACCTTCTACCATGATTTAGTACAGGTTTGCATCCACTTCACTCTTTGTGAAGCCCAACTCGGTGAAGTAGTTGTTGATCCTGGTGTACCAAGCACAAGGTGCTTGCTTCAACCTATACAAAGCTCTCTTGAGTCAGCACACATGTGACTCATGATCGAAGGTCTCAAAACCTTTCGGCTGCTCTATGTACACCTCTTCCTCAATCTTTCCATTGAGGAATGCAGACTTCACATCCATCTGATGGATCTTCCAACCCATCTGTGCTGATAGTGTTAACATCGATCTGATAGATGAGTACATTGCTACAGGAGCAAAATTCTCATCATAGTCGATCCCCTCAACCTGTGAGAAACCACAGGCAACAAATCTTGCCTTATGTTTCTCCACACTACCATCAGCAGCTTGCTTTACCTTGTAAAGCCAATGGGAACTCACAACTAACTTGTTCTCCGATCTTGGAACCACATCTCAAACACTATTTCGAACTATGGAGTCATACTCCTCCACCATAGCATCAACACAAATCGGCTATTGCACTACTTCCTCAGAGGAATATGGCTCGGTCTCAACACATTCCCCAACAAGGGCCATATATCCAGTGTACCTATCACGTGACCTCCTTTGTTTGCACTGAGAAGATGTCTCTCCCACATTCTCTCTCGCATATAACAACAATCTGTCAACTTCTCTTGTGCACTTTCATCCCTCTCTAGAAGACTCTACTTGAGTGGATGTCTCCACTCCTGGAACCTCTGCATGCGGTTGCTCCGCATCAGTCTAAGGCTCCCCCTCCTTATGAACCAAAAGTTCCTCCATAGCCTATAATTGGAGCTCCCTCTCAAGGGAAACTCATATGGCCTTCTGCTCATGAAACTTGAGATCTCTACAAACCATTTTCCTCCGACTGGTAGGCATGTACACCCGATAGTTGTGGGGTGTATCAATGTACCCCACAAGTATCTCCAACTCAGCTGTTGGCTCAAGCTTCTTACGGGCATCCTTGGTCACATGGCAATATACCGATCAGCCAAAGATCCTGAAGTGACCCACATCTGGTCTCTTCCTAGAGAAGGCTTCCTCTAGTGTCTTCATCCCAAGTATGTGATGCAAACTTCTATTCTGCAAATAGATCGTTGTGTTGCATGCCTTAGCCCACAAATGAAGTGGTAGCCTTGGTCATGCAACATCACCCGAGCTGCCCCCACAATTGTTATGTTCTTCCTCTCGGCCACCCCATTCTGTTGTGGGTTATGAGGTGCCGTCAACTCCCATTTAATTCCTTCCGCTGCACAAAATTCCTTAAAATATTGAGAGACATACTCTCCACCATTGTCACTTCTCAAGGCCTTGATCTTCTTCCCTAATTCTTTCTCAACCAAAGCTTTGAACTCACAAAACTTTGAGAAGGTTTGATCCGTCTTCTGCATGAAATAGATCCAGCATTTACGAGAAAAATCATCAATTAAAATCACATAATAACTTTGTTTCATGGTGGATGCTGTCAAAAATGGTCCACACACGTCAGTATGAACTCGCTCCATGATTGTTTCAGCTCGACTGTCTCGATCATGAAAGGAAGACTTGACGTACTTTCCCAAGATGCAACCTTTGCATGTGTCCACTTGCTCAATTTTACCTTTGGGAAGTCCAATAGAGATTTGTTGCATTATCTTCAAGGCCCCATGGCCCAACCGCCTATGCCATAACTCGCCAATGTCTTGGCTTTGCACCAATTCTGCTTTCAAACTCAATGCAGCACAGTCATCTACCTCTAGCTTATAGAGATTCTTCTCTCGAATCCCAATCCTCT
Source organism: Pinus taeda (assembly GCA_000404065.3). Classification (NCBI taxonomy): domain Eukaryota; kingdom Viridiplantae; phylum Streptophyta; class Pinopsida; order Pinales; family Pinaceae; genus Pinus; species Pinus taeda. Next base: position 16,242 of record APFE031014711.1, read on the forward strand.
TGGTCTAACCCATGGAAATGTGTCTCAGGAACACCTTTCCTTTACTGAAGACAACAATGTAGCCTTTTTCCTCCAACATTGCGATTGATACCAAGTTCTTCTTCAGTCCTGGCACATACTTTATATCAGTCAAGGTGAGAGGAGTTCCATGCTTCCTCTGAAAAGCAACTGTGGCTTCCCTTGCAACACGATACTTTCCATAATCGCCCATCTCTATGTGCATATTAAGGTCTTTCTCCTCCAAGGTACTGAATAAACTTTTATCACCGGTCATGTGGAATGAGGCTCCACTGTCCAAATACAGAACACAACCCGCCATCGATGAAACCATGCATGTGATGAGGGTAAAATCCAATTCAATCTGAGAGGCCAATGCCTCACCTTCTAATCCTTTTGAGGATTCCTTCTTGGAATTCTTCAATGGATAATTAGTTGCATAATGGCCCACCTCATGACAATTAAAGCATCTCACTTTAGATTTGTCAATCTTCTTCCCTCCATGGGAAGAATTCGATTTGGAATGGGAAGCCTTCCCTTTCCCTTTCCTTGTGTTACTTTCTAAGGCTATATTTTCTTCATCATCATGCTTAGATGAAGAAACATCTCTTGTGTTCCTCTTGATCTCCTCCTGCATCAGATCCAACCACAGTCGTTCCCAATCTGGCAATTTCTCTCTTCCATTCATAGAGTCCTGGTAGCTATGCTAGCTCTTTGGAAGACCGAGGAGAGCAAGGCTCACCATATCATCATTGGCTATCGTTATTCCCACACTACCAGGCTCATCTCTACAGGTGGTGAGCTTGTTCAAATATGTAGAAATAGTGTCGCCCTTCTCACACTTGATTCTCTAAAGCTTATCCTTGAGCGCCAATTTCCTCTAGTCGCTACTGTACTGATATAAGTCCTTCAATTTCTTCCACATTGAAAATGGAGTCTCCTTCCTATGGAGACTCGAGACAATATGGTCTCAAACTCCCTCCAAAAAAATCCGTCTTGCCTTCACCACACACTTCTTCCATTCAGCCAATTCTTGTGCATTAGCTGCAGCTGGCTTGGGAAATTATTGATCAATGAAATCCTTCAAATCATTGTCTTCTAATACCTCTTCCATGCGATCCTTCCATGCTATGTAATTCAAGCTTCTATCCAATGCATACTCGAGTCTCAAGCCATTGAACGCCATTGGTGAACTTTGATGTATGATAAGAATTTGATTTTGTACCTGCAATCAAGAAATTCAAACTTTGAACTCCCTTCTCAGTATATTGTTCATAGCTCTAATCAACTTGGATCTGATACCATGTAGAAATTCTCACTATAGATTAACCTGATTATGCAATAGACTAAAGAAAAATACTTAATCTACTTCTACAATCAAACTTGCGAAAGTTGAATCAATTTGAGTAAGATCAAGCAGAACACATATAATAGAGAAGAAGAATCAATACACATGAAGCAAATAAGAATACTCTAGGGAAAGCCTCAGCTAAAAACCTTGCTATCTGTATTACCATACAAGTGGAAATATCTCAGGATTACACAAATCTTTAGCTCTCACAGCTATCCAGCTCTTAGTACAATCCCTCACACTGCTCATAGATAGACTAGACAACTCATATGTCTTCTCCTAAGCCCTCCAAGCCTCCTGATTCCTTGTGTTGTTTTCCCTAGGTTTTCTAGCTATGACCTTGTGTGACACTGATCTCACGCATTGCTCCAACACACTGTAAAATTGTGCAAATATCAAGGAATGAATTCCTTCTGCATGCAAGAGATTTTCTTATAGGAAAATTCTTGCAACTAATAGTACATTGTCCCTGTCTTTAATCTCAACTGGGTCTTTGTCTGAACTGACATGCATGAGTTATTTATGAGAGAATATTTAGTTATCTGGAGTACACTAGTTTCATGCATGCATGCATTAACTGACTGAACTCATAATTAGTTCCTCAAATTGTTTGGAACTAATTTAACTGGACTTAACTCATTTAACTGAGCTAACTAATTACAACTCAAATACAACTCATCTCTATCTCCTTAATTAAGGGATAACTTCCTCAATCAAAGGGATAACTGTTGCATGACTTCACAAAAACTTCTAGCTTGAATTTCTCCAACTAATAACTCAAGATGAATTAATTAACTATTTTCCAAGCAGCTGGCGAGACTAAATTCGAATTTTAATTCAAGGACAAATTAAAATTGGAATTTTCTTGTTGCCACATTTCAACAGATTTCCCTGGATATTTATTATGTTATGTGCCTTTAATTCTCTTGCTCTGTTGATTATTTTTTGCTCGATATTTATGGGCTTCCGTTGTAAAGAGTAGAAGTAGATTCTTGTCTCTTGCTTTAGCAAATTGCATTAGCTTGTGAATCTAGAAGTTTTTCTACATTTTAGAGTGGTTGTAGCTTCATATCAAACCTTTCAAATTGGCCTAATATGTCTTTATGTAGTTTAGTATTGGTACCTTTACAAGTATTTTCATGTTGATCATTAGGACTACTTCTAGTACACTAAAGACACCTCAAATTTGTAATTTAGTCATCAATATAATATTGCACAAAACCGTATTATTTTCCTAGTTGTGAAGTTACTAAAAGTAACCTATTGCGTGTGAATATGCAGTCATTACCAGTTTTTACATTTGCAAAACAAGCAGGGTTGGACATGTTGGAAACAACATTGGTTGCATTGCAAGATATACCTTTCAACAAAATTCTAGATGAAAATGGTCGCAAAGGTTTTTTCATAGATTATGGTCAAATTATTCAAAGGTGATATTGGATAAATACTCCTTTTTCCTTCTCAAAATCCCCATGGTAAACACAACTGAATAGATTAATTTAGGAGTACAAGCAAATTCTAAAGTTCTATACTCTACACTAATTTCGTAAATCATGTTTCATCTAGGTTTATTTTTATCTACTTGTTGGGATGTGTCTCTCAAGTATGCGTAGCCCTACTTCATATAATCGGGCAATACCTTGGAAGGTTCTAAAAGAAGAATACAATACCCATTGCATCATTTTCATGTTTATGAATTGTTCGTTTACGTGACCATTTTGTTCATGCATAAGAGTATATGAATACTCATTTTTGTGGAAATTAAGTAGGTCAGCTAAATTATCACATATTTTACTAAGATTGTTTTGATAACACTCTTAGAACTCATATACCTATAGACAATTTGGATGGTTTTTGTAAGTAGCACTTTGTTGTTGCATTTTCTTATCTTTAAAAATTCTAAGTGAGACATTGTGGTCATTTGATTGTAGTCAATCTTTTGATTCTAGTCATTTGATGGCTATAATTTGCATAATTTTGGTCTTCATCTGCTTTATTAGGTAGTTTTGTTTTTTGTTACATAGTTTTGGATGTATTAATAAAGTGTGGGTTATATTATGTTAAGTGCAAAAGGCTAATGAAGCAAGTTCAATATTTCTCCATAAATGCAATCTCTGACATAAGTCAAAGGCTTCCCCTAAATATTTGGAAGATTTGAAGTATACCTCTTCTACAGGTCCGAGAATAGACCAGATTTAAGAGGCCGAATAGGAATACTCAAAGGTTGATTAGGTCTATTAGTAGGTCTACTCCAAGGGCCAGATATCTACTCCAATTGAAGGTTAAAGTATGGTGTATGACTTTAGGTCCAAACTCAGTATTTTTCCATTGTGCCAAAAATACTTTGTTACAGGTCTTTTCACGTGTTTTGATTTTAGTTCCCGCACAAGACCAAAAGTGCCTTGTCACAGGTTTCTTCAAGGGAAGAACCTTGTTCACAATGTAGCAATGAATCCAATAATAAATCCATTAGAAATAAACCAAGAAACAAACAAAAATCCACCAACAAAACTAGATCCCAACACTGAGATGTCATTTATGAATTATTCTTCTTGTTTGTCACCAAGTTCATGAGTTATGAACTTGTCTTTTTTTCTTCATATTTGAACCTGTTCTTTTCTTGTTCTCCTCAAATAGGTTGGATGTCCAAGGGGATTAATCGAATGGCCTATTTATACCAATTAAAACATGTGTGAATCGACATTTTTCTTGGGGCAACCGACTTACATTTAGTGGAGGAGCTGACTTGTTCTTAAGAATGGACCTATACATTTTAAGAAAAAATTGTTTCTATCATATTTGAGCTCCAATAACTATGATGCCAATGATGAATATTTTGAACAGGTTTTGTGTGATGTCAAATATATCATCCACTAGTAGCGGGTTGAACATGTTGTTTGTGATACTTGAAAGTTCATAAGGGAACCACATTCTTACCATTCAAGTTTTAATTCTTATTAAAGTACATACAAAAGTTGGAGATAGGACTTTTGATAAACTAAAAATGGAAAAATGCATCTTGTGATTCAAGAGGAGGAAGGCATATTTGAATGTTTTCTAAATAGAATGTAGCAAATAGGAATTTTGTGATACTTTAAAAAATATCTTTCAACTGACAAGATAGGACTTATAAGGTTGATCCTCACAATATCTATAGCCTAGAGATGAAAAATCCATCCATTTTGAAACACATGAAGATGGGAAGGATGATTACAAAAAGTGGTGAGATTCCCACTAATATGATAATCAAGCCTTTCAAGGAAAACCAGGCATATTATAGATTTTAATCTTGGTATGGCCCATTCACCCTTTAACATCAATCACAATTCTTCCAACACAAAAAAAAATGTCCTTAAAGCTCCTAAAGACATTTTAAACTACTCTTAGAACTCATATCCCTATAGACAATTTGGATGGATTTTGTAAGTGGCACTTTGTTGTTGCATTTTGTTATATTTAAATATTCTCAGTGAGACATTGTGGTCATTTGATTGTGGTTAGTATTTTGATTATGTTCACTTGATAGCTATAATTTACATAATTTTGGTCTTTGTTTGCTTTATTGGGTGGTTTTATTTTTTATTGCATAGTTTTGAATGTAAGAATAAAGTGTAGGTTACAATACGGCAAGTGAAAAAAGCTAAGGAAGCAAACTCAATAAAGATCGAGCAAGAAAAAGACAAGATACCAAAGGTAAGAAACCTAGCAAATTGGGTAAAATCAACTCGTCTTCTTCATCTTCTAAAATTCCTTTGAGAGTTGAAGCGAAGCTTGAAATACCCATGTTTGATGGACAAGTAAACATTAAAGTATTTTGGCCTTTATCAAATCCAAGAAATTCAATAGATTTATGTTGATTGGTTGAAGATAATTGGACATGCTCTATTGTGGCGGGAAACCTATGTGGGTGCATTGAAGCTAGATAATAAACCCATGATTACAAAATGGGAAGACTTCAAGACATTGTTGATGTTACACCTTTATCCCATATCCTATGAAGAGGAGACACTCTGAAATGGTAATGAAATGGTAGTACCTTAGGTAAGAATAGCGATAAGTGGTGCAAAAATACACTTTTGATTTTAGGAGGAAATCCATTGGGTTGGGTATCTCTTTGAAAGCTCTATGAACTAGCCAAGACACCTAACTATCTTCCAACGTGTGTCCTTAGAAATAACATTGTTATGCTTGGGTTGTAAAAATTGACACCAGTGATCAACTAATAGCCTTCTATTTTCCAAATCAATGTTTGTGTTGAATGTTCTATCATTCTCCTTATAATATGTCTCTAGTGATTATCAATTCAAAAAGGTAAGCTACCAAAATGTCCATAAATTATATTTTAATAAGTACTGGTACAATGAATATGATGGTAGTAGTGAAGAATATGAATGCCCTGGAGGAGATGTATAGTAAGATCTACGAAGGTAAGCTTCACTGTAGTCATCCTCTCTTAGCGCATAAGTCCTATTGATCTCATCAAGATAAGACTTCTCTAAAAACACATTCACTTATTCTCTAATGGAGTAGATATTAAAGCCCTAGATCTACCATTTCTCATTGGAAATGGATTAGAAGGAGGTAGAGAATGCCTCTGATAAACAAAATCATAAGGTTATGATGCTTACAAATAATAGGCATCAACAAATGGTGTACATTTAAATTTCCCTAGATCAAATTACATTTTTTTCAATGTTCAGGCACCCATCAAATATTCGACGCTAAGTGGAAATAGTTGAATATTTGACTTTAATTCGACCGAATAAATCTTTGGATATCTGAAGCTGTACCAACGAAACAATGCATCGGAGCCATAACACTCCCATTGCACAAACTTCTTACAAGTTCAATTATATTATGCGTACCAGTTTGACATTTGACTCCATACTGACGGAATAAACCATCGGATCCCATCGGACTAGATTAATACGACATCAAATATCCAACATCAAAGCATCAGATAATGAAACTCATTTTTGGCATCTAGGGTAGTGGCTATTTAACATTTAGCCCATCGCATATCCGACTAATGTTGGCATTGTAAAACCGAACACAAAGCGTCAGATGATTACAGACATTTTAATCCATCTTTAGCGTCGGATATTCGACATCATTCCCATTGAATATCCGACGCCTAATAAAGTGTCGACTATTTGACATAATCCCACCAACGGAAATTATGACTCTAATGTATCGTGTGTTGGATAGTAGAAAACAATAAGTCAAATAGAGGATGAGTATATGTCATATTTTCGCCCCATTTTTACTAGTGGTGACATTTTTACTAGTGTCACCATTTATAATAGGTACTCGATCTTCTAGATTGATGAACCTCTTGATCAACTTAAGGGTTCCAATTTCTTTAATAAAATTGATTTTATTTTTGATGCAAGATGACATATTGTATTCAGATTTTCATGGAGTTTGGTACTAGATTCAAACATTCTAACTAAATCATACACCTTTCTTCAAGGGATTCTCTTCTCTTCCTCTATGTCTATCCATCATATTTCCATTGTTGGGGAATTCAAAAACACCATTCAATATTTCCAATTTATTTCTTCTTTCTCATTTTCCCATCTTAACTCATTCTTTCACCGAATTAGACTGGCCCTTTGCATTCACCCCATGGTGGAATTTTTCCACCTCCTCCATATTTACAATTGAATTATTGACCTCTTTTCTAATCATTCACTTTATGTGGTAGATGGGGTATTAATGGTTGGTTCCCTTCCTCATGCTCAACCCCCTAATGATAATCCACATTATCGCCAATAGGCTCACAAGCTCACACATGCTCTCCCTTTTTATTCCATGTGTTTGGACCTTCTCCTATTAATCACAACAAGCCTTCCCTCCCACTTTCAACCATAAACTAGCACTGCTCCCATGCTTTCAATTTGTCCCTTGGTAGATTTCCCTACAATGGTGTATCATTTTATTTATAAGCCAAATCATTGTAGCATGATGGGAATCCCATTAATTGTGGGTCATCACTTTGTTATGACTCCCCCTCTCTAATTTTACAAGTTCATGAATCCTTTTAGTTTTTTTTTTTTTTTTGTTATATTTGTCACTACATCCTCTAAGTTGTTGGATTCCTCCTACTCTAGTGTTATTTCCCTGTGGTGCATTCTGTCATTTCTCTTCATGGATCATCCCTGGCCTTCCCAGAGGATGATCCCAAAGTGTTGAGTCTGCAAATTGGTCAACTCTAGCTATGTGTTAGGTGAATGGAGTCACAAGTGGAATTTTTGTTTGAGAAGGTTATCCATCATAGTGATACCATACAAAAATTTCAAATGAAATCGACACTCTTCACTCCATAATTGAAGGCCTATAAACTGTGAAACTAGGAGGACGAGGCTACATCCTCTCCAAACCATTCATCCTTAGCATCATCTCCATGAGGAATTCAATAGTTGTTAGACCTGCATACAATAACACCAACTGAAGCACAAGATTGTAATAAGGATCGATGGTCCCTATTACCCACTCAAAGTGGGTGTTGGCTCTCTAAAATGTCATCTTTTTCACTCTCTTTTCTTTCATTTTCCTCAATTTTTACCATATTTTGTGGCTCCACCTTACATTAAGACTATTTCCATGATTGTATGTGAGTTTAGACTTATTATTTTCCAAAGAATTTATTTTAGTATTTTGAGTGAGTTTATGCTTAAATATTAAAAAAATATCATGTATTCACTTATATCTAAAACTTGGATGAGTTTGTGGTGTTTATAGGCATATTTGAAGACTCCAACAAAGTCATATTTGGCCACTAAGACTCAAATTCGAATTTCCCCTTCTAACTCTTGAAGATTTGAGGAAGATTTGAGATCATTATTCAAGTGCATTCAATGGGGAAGAATCATGGAATTTTTCATAAATGTCTCAAATCAAAGCTATTAGAGAGTTGTGAGAGGATTTATAGAGATAATTATCTCCTAATTTTAATAAATTGGTTGTACCTACTTGAGAAAAAGTGGATATGAATTTATTAGTTGCTTATCCTCTTCTCAGAGCAACTCATGTATAAATAGGAGTGCTTTCTCCAATGAGAGGAGGAAGGGAGAAGAAATTTAGAATTTGTAATCATAATACTTGAAGAGATATATTTGTGGCTATGTTTCTCCAAACCTATTTTATTTAATATATGATACTATTCTAATTTTCAACTTCTAGTGTGCTTGTTGAAGCATTGGAGCCCCCTTTGCCAAGTGTGTTCACTCATTCATTTCTTTGTTTATAGTTGCAGGTTTAAAACATAAATTAGATTTACATACTTTCCTAGAATAAGTTTATATGCTTTTATAGAAATATATTTCAAATGCTTTCTATATTAAATTTACAAGCTTTCATAGATTAAATTAACTCCCTTTTCAGGATTAAATATTTCCACGCTTCCATAGATTAAGTTTACATGCTTTCATAGACTATGTTTTCATGCTTTCATAGATCAAGTTTTCATGCTTTCATAAATTAGATTTACCTACTTTCATAGATTAAATTTCCAATGCTTTCCTAGATTAATTTTTCAATGCTTTCCTAGATTAAATTTCCAATGCTTTCTTAGTTTAGATTTGTATTTCTTTCCTAGATGAAAACTGCATTTCATGTCAAATTACATTTGGTAGAATTAGAAATTGAATCCTAGCATAAATTATGTTGTGAATGTCGTAAGTTTACAAACCTAGATTGATGATTTAATGTAACATAATTTAAAGCACAATTAAAATCACTGAAAATGGGTAACACCTATGAGAAAACAAATTATCCCATTTTGATCAACTTATCAGCTGGAAACCCTGTGTGATTTACAAATATCCAATCCTAAAGTCCCACCATTTATGATTTGTCTAGTGCTTTGTGATATCCATCTTAGTTAGTAATCAAGTGTTTACATTTAATTTTTAAGGGAATTTTAGTATAGGTAACCGCTTTTTATTGTACTCATGTTCCCATGCTTCACCTTAGTGGTTATTCTTAGTCCATAGCCCAGGGTGAACTTCTTTAAGTAATTTATTTCCGCTATTAAGAAGGGGCACAAATAGGAGGCACTGATTGATTTTGCCTATCCATGGTAATCCATACTTAACACTTTCCACCTATCTCTTGTATCCACATCCCATCTTCAGTTTTATTATTATCCA
>APFE031014711.1:28049-43759 GCA_000404065.3 Pinus taeda
TATTTTAGGAAAACTTGTAACCTACTAGACTTCTAAATACTTAAAATATTATTTTTAGGGATTTTAGTAAATTTTTCCCTAAATCTACATGGTTTCCCTCATATAAATAAAGGGAAGTCAATCTACGAGGATCATTGTCAAACACACTCATCATTTTCTCTTGTGAGAGAGTGTGCACTAATTTCTCTTGTCTCGTGGATGGAATGGATCACTAAAGGATGGTGAATTGTCGTGGAGAAGATAATATTGCTTGAAGGGATTTTCTCTTAGATTGATGAAGGGATGTTTCAGTGAATTTTTCTATTTATTGTGAATATCTTCTTCCATTTTGTAACATTGTAGAATTGTGATTTCTATGGAGTTTTCATGGTATGCTGAATATTTTATAGCTCTAAAATTCCTTTTACAAGATTTGTCACCTAGAATCCATCAACAAAACTTAAAACAACATTTGTTTACCTTACATCTCCAATTGGTTTAAAATTTATAGGGTTTGATTGAGAGGATTTATATCTCTTACTTGATTCAATCAAGGCCTTCCACCTTTGACCTCACCTTTTTTTACTCCATATACCCAAGATTGACAAGGCACTAGTCTTTATGTACAAATCTTTTAAAATTTTAATCTTTTTCTTATTTCGATGGTAAATTATGGTTAGGTTATAGAAAAATATGCATTTAATAGCATAAAAACCATTAAACATCATAGTCCTAGCATTAGGCTTATCATCTCTTAAATTAAAAATTAAAAAATATCATTTTTATGCTTTTTCAGTGATAATTCTAAGGTTGACATCTAGGGTTTAGTAGTTGTTTTGTGCATTTTCAACCATTGGAAAGTTGTTTTAATATTTTCCCTTGTTTCCTTATTAAATATCTTTTGATTATTTATTGATTATAATTAATTGTGAGTTGTTTTTATTTTTGCTATCATAAGTTTTGCATGTTGGAAATTGTTTTTATTATAAACCCTAATTTGTAACAACAATTATTTAATTGAGGTAGCATGTGTTTGGAATACATTTGAGAATCTCTAGGACATATCTCATCCTTATAGACTTAGTTATAGGTTTTCTAAACTTGCTACCTCATTTCACTTGGACCCCTAAAAGTCATTAGAGGCTATTTAGCATGGGAATCCTTTGGTTACTTAATCTCCTATATCTGTTGGGGAATCCTCCACAACAAGAAACCAACCATGAAGGTGATATTGATGGCTAATATCATTATTTCCCTTAACATAGAGAGCCTAGAGTGGATTTGCAATAAGATACTAGATTTTGTGGTAATAATCCCCTCTTATCCCAAGTCTCTCTAAATGAAGTGCTTTGCCATATTACTTTTAGGCATATACTATAGATTTCATTTAGTGAATTTCAATTTTGAGTATATGCATTCACCCACATTAGTTAGCACTAGAGGAAATTTTGAGCAAGAAATTTTATAATGTTTTACCATGGCCATAACCACAGATTTTTGTACTTTTGCTTTGTCATCTTGATAGAGATTTTACTAATACATTATCCTCCAATTTTAGTAAAAAAAAGATGTATGCAAACATGCAGAAACTTTTCTTATGAGCAAGCATGAAATGCGATGTATTCCAATTTATTTATGTTTTTTTAGTGTTAGCGGGTGAAGGCCAATCGTCATTGTTAAAACAAAATCTATAACCTAATGCAAAGCCTCACCAGGTGACCTAGATAACGTGCGACATGTAGGAGTGTTACCATTGTCACATTAGCAATTACTCCCCTCTCTTGAGTGAAAGACAAAATCCAACACAAGGGAGGCTTCCCGAGCAGGGCTTAGAGATCAAACAACCTAAGGATATTAATCTAAGTGCCCCCTAAGGATTTTATAATATAAATCCATCAGATGAAAGTATAGAAAATTAAGGTTTGAGGTGGATCAAGCAATAAATTCTGAATTTGGGTTCAAGGGAACTATGGGTTAATCAAAAGGCTATGGTTTACATCAAGAGTCTCAAAGAGGGTTCTTGAAGTCACCTAATTCAGAAAATACTCAAGGATGTTATAAACTAGGGTTTTAGGCCTACAAATTGTAGCAAAACAATAGCTTATAACAACAGCAATTTTAGTCGTTAGAATTATACAAAAGTTATGTGAAATAAATGTTAAATTTGAGAGTAAACTAATGAAAATTTAGCAACAATTTTTTATAGTTAATAAAACATATAAGAACAAACAAAACTTCACATTATCCCTATGGAATGGCTAAAAAATGCATTAAAACTTCAATTTAGCTTCTCTAATGCAGTTTTAAATAATATCTAACCCCCATTTGATATACCTTCATCTAATGGATTTATATTTTAAGATCTTTACAAGGCACTTAGCTTAAGATCCTTAAGTTACTTAATCCCTAATCCCTACCAAGGAAGCATCCTTTTGTTGGATTGTTTTCTTCATTTAAGGGAGGGGAGTAGTTGTCCCAGTGATATGGGTGCCATTTGTTGCACATTGTTTAGATCACCTAGTGAAGCTTTGCATTAGGTGTAATATTTTGTTGTAACATTTTTGGCGCCATTATTGGGGAGGGGAAGCCTCCCTTGCATTATATTATGTCCTTCAACAAAAAGAGGGGAGCAGATGCAAATGTGACAATGGTGAAACTCCTATGTGTTTTACATTGTATAGATCACCTAGTGTAGCTTTGCAATAGGTGTGATATTTTTTTGTAACAGTTTAAGCATCATTGTGGGGGAGGAGTAGAGTCTTTCTCCTTGAGTACAAAGACTATGTTTCATATTTTTTCTTGATGAGTGAATCTAACATATTATTTTAATTTTCTCATTTGATTACTCCATAGCCTCATTCAAACTCAGTAACTTGTCATTAAATACCAAACAAGAAATTGGTTAATCATCCTAAAACCAATAAGAGAAAATGACCTCATATGTCTCTTGTAATTAAGTCTCTCTTCAATAGGCCTCCAGAAGTAGCTCCAATGGCTAAGCCATGTCTCACTAATGCTTTCAAACATTTTGATGTAACTTTTCTTCCTATATATCCCAACAAAGTGCCTAGTATAATTAATGAATGGCTTGTAGATTCTAAGGAGATAATGTAATCACAATTGAAAAAAATATAGATGAATTTTATAAGTATATGGGTGGTGTTTTTGTCAATTGAGTTTAGCTTGGGTGGTTGGGAAGAATACTTGTTATCCCTCCCATCTAGTTTCAAGTCTTGTAAGTTGACATGTTGACACTCTGGAAGAGAGTAACTTTGTTGCGCTCTTAAGTGAGTCTATATTGAGGGTTGGTTGGCCTAGTACCAAAAACCTCACTCTTGCCTTCATGCTGAGAGGGAGGCTAACTCTCTTACCTGGGTGATACCCAATGCCCAAAAAATTTATCTTCGGAAAAGAAACTATATGGGTGTTTTGATCTTTCCTTAGAAAGCTTTACTCAATCTTGGTTCAAAAACTTTCCTGGAACAGACATCAAAGCCAAGGATGGATTCCATGAGGCTTTCACTAAAATGTGGGTAACAACGAAAGATGGGGGTTATTGATTTCCCAACTTCATGAGGTAAAGAACAATGTTACCAACTTAATGAGAACTTTAACTTCAAAATGAAAACTGTAGCCCAAAAAAACCCTATTTTGCATAAAAAAACAAGAAAAAACACCCTCAAACCGAAAAGTAGTGATTTTGCATCACCCTTTTTTAAGGTTAAAATTCCAACTCTTTTCAACCATGGCATTAAAAACAAAAATCGTGTTCATGGGAAAACTTAAAATGCCAACAATTTTCAACCATGATGTTAAAGATAAAATAGCATGGCTCTAAAAAGCCTTAAATTTTTTACAATTCTCAACGATGGATTAAAACCAAATATCACAAGTACAAAACGCTTTAAATTTTCAACATTTTTCCACCATGGCATTATAAACTAAATATTGTGACTAAAAAAACATTAAAATCAACACTTAAATCAAAGATTAATTATATCAAGAGTAGTTTTTTTAAGGCTAAAAGTATAGCTATTTTGAGATCTTAGCCAAGACAACTTGACCCATTTTCAATGAGGTACTGAGATTGCAATATTTTTTAACTGTGGGTTATAAAATCATCATTAGTGTACACAAAATCATGAAAAACACCCTTTAAAAAATGATGTAATGCAAAAAAATTAAAAAAATCGTTAATATGAGAAATAAAAAAAAAAAAAAAAACAATTAAAATAATTTAAAAATGTATTTTCCAAACCAAAAATCAATAAAAATTTACTAAAACCAAAAATTTAAGATATCTTTAAAAAAAAAATCAACAAAATTTTAAATAAAATAAAATTAAAATGAATGAATGAATTTTAACCCTAAAAGAAAGGGGTCATTGACACTTGTGCATTTCAACATGTTTTTTCATGTCTTTTATGGTCAAGATATTTGGTCTTTAATTCCATGATTGAAAAATTTTTGATTTTAACCTTGAAAAAAAAGCATCACCTATTTGCATTTCAACGTGGTTTTCCATATCTTTCGTAATCATGATATTTGGTTTATAATGTCACTGTAAAAATATGTTGGAATTTTAACCCTGAAATATAGAGAAAGTGATGTTGCATCACAACTCAAAATCAGAATAAGGGTCATGATTTGATGCAATCTCCAAAAAAGCGAGGACTCAGTAAAGATCTTGTTAAGTTGATAACATTGCTAAAGAAGAAAGAGGTTGAAAATGTTCAAAAATTTAACCAAAGATTTGACAATTTGGTCAAGATGATTCTTGATAACATTAAGCCTTCACAAGATGCTATCTTCTTGAAATATATGAGTTCTTTTGATGTACACCTTCTTGCAATATACTAGTGTTTCTTATGGACAATTTGGCTTCATTTGAAGGGACAAAGGTCCTACAACCTTAGAGTAAGCTAGAGATTACGCTATCTGCATTGAAGAGAAACTTCTAGCTTCAAAGGTTGTAATTTTATTTGACCCTAGAGAAAAATCTAAGACCAAGTCTAGATCCATGAATCATGTTGATCCAACCCAAAGTGAGTTGATATATTTTGCTCAAAATTTTGATGAAGTGACCAAAAAAAAAATTCAAGGGAAACTTGATATGATGAATAGATTGATCATTGTAGAAAATTATAAAGGGCCATGTTCTAGTTATCCTCCTAGATCACATTCAATAACAATAGGCCACCAAGAAGGAAATAAGACCAAAATAATAGACATGTTCCTAAGCTAATTGTTCCTAACACTTTAGCTCCTTCAGACATGGTTAACCAAGAAGATGATGGGTAGTATTTGTACTATGAACAACCTCATAGTGTTGATGATTTCCCTTATAGTAAAGAAAATGGTGGAGAAAATCCTAAGTATTTAAACTTAATCAATGATTCATATCACCTTACAATGTTGCATGAAAAAGAGTATCATCTTACAAAACAACAACATGAGGAATTTGTCAAAGGTTGTCACAAAAATTGTGAATGTGATTTCCATCAAAGAAAGGGATAAGTTTAGTAAAGAGCTTTACTATGAAAGAAGAAACAGGCAAAACTCCAACTAATAGTGATGATGTCACTTCTAGTGGAGGGGCTAGTACTCCATTGCCTTAGAATACTAATCCTAGTCCTCCCTCAACCCAAAAGAATGATGAGGTTGATTTAAATTTTGATTTGGGTAATGTACTTGGTAAAGTAAATATATTTATGCTTATCCTTGAGTTAATTAAACTCACAGCACAAATATTTCAAGTCAAAATTTTCCTAAACTTTGACAAGGAGCCTAAAGACCCACCTATTATATTACAAAACATGCATTATGAATGAAGGAATGGAGTACTTTTCTTCCTCACAGTAGTAGTTAAAAATTTATTACTTCATAATTGGATGTTTTATTTTAATGCCTCTACTAGTGTGAGTTCATTAAAAGTCATGAATCAACTTGAATTGTAAATTATTGGGCCATATAGGAATGTTTGTGGTTTCATTCTCAATCCATCAAAGTATATGGCCTTATTAAGGATTTATTCCAAACATATCTATGATTATGGATATCCCTAATGCATAGGGCATGCTCCTTTGTCAAAAGCGGTATGCTAACTTGGGGAAAACCTACAAATGGACCTATCATCTCCCACTATCCCTACCCTTGATGGTAAACCATTTATATATATACAGAGAATCCACTACAAGGTACCATGTAGAGGACCTCAATGATACTATCTATCAAGTATCCCTTTCTAATAGGGTTATATAGCCATCATGACTTTGTCAACTCAATGACACCAGCAAAAGGTCATCCTTAGGATTTCTCAATATTCCATTTTTCTTTAGAAGTGAATATTGATGAAGTATTTGAGGAAAGCATGGCTAAAGAAAGTGAATATATGGAACCTTAATCCTTGACATTATAAAAACCTCGATTTAAAATATACAAATAATTACATCGATTTATGTAATTAATACTCAACCCGTTCAACTATTTAACATAGAATTTTCGAAAAACACAAGTAGAGACAACTTACCTGTATTGACGATATTCCTTACTTGTGCTTTCGGAGTTGAATGTTCTTTGAATTCTACTAACTGCAACAAACTTTTTGGGGACGACTCTCCACCCAACCGTAAACTCAGCGACGCATGTTCTTTCTACATTTGGCAACCCACAAGTCCTCAATCAATGTACTACTATCATGGAATCTTTTGTCTCATAACACTTTTTTCCCAAGAGAATGGATGAATCCCATCTCCTCATCCTCCATTAAATAGACCAAAAAATGAAAAGGGATCCGAATGCACACATTCCATATGTCAACATGCAACTTTATTTCTTTATTTTAAGTTTTACTTAATTTAATATTTCTCTTAATTTAACTCTTTCTTATTTTATTCTTTTTTACTTTTTGTTAACTTTACTTATTCTTTACTATTTTTTATAGTTTACTTTTATATATATTTATTTATAACTCCAGTTTATTATTTACTATTTTATTTATTTATTTATTATGATTATATTCTCTTCATTATTTAATATTTAATTACTATTATTATCTTATCTTTATTATTTACTATTATTATCTTTTCTTTATTTTTATTATTTATTTACTTATATTTTAATATTATATTATTTATTGGAACAGTGATTTGGAGGCAGCCGCCATGGCCTGCGCACAATGCATCAAGGAAGTTGATGCATCGGGTGGAAGGATGGTCCTAGTTTACTGTTTTGGGTTTTCGGCTGATCCTCTTTGGCGGGAACAATCTGTTCGCTAGCATGCAAGCTCCCTGGAGTTGGTGAATACAGGCGAGACACTGTCAACAAAGGTCTTTGCATCCCGGGCAGTAAGATTGTCATCGTCGGGTCAGCTTGGCGTTTTGTTTCGCATGAAGCTCTATGTCGTCTTCTCATTCTGGACAGCGTGGCTGATATGGGGCATGAGGATGGACATTCGAGGGGAGCAGACCAGATATCCCACCGAGCGTTGTGCTATTGGCCTCTACTTGATTCGGGCTTGGTTTTCTTGTTGCGGCCTAAATCCCGCAGTTAGCTGCTCAACGGTGCAGGGAAAAACGGTGTGCTCCTTTCGACGGCTGGGTCATGGTCTTCTCGTCACAGTGGAGGGGACGGATCAGTGGGCTCACCATCCCCTGTGCCTTGGTGCGTCAAGGGATGGGCGTTTACCTGTTGTTGGTGCTCCGCTCTCGTATGTAGCAGTTTTATCCCCTGCGCCTTCACCCTCTTTAAAGTGTCATTATTTGCACATTGGCTTGTCATTGCCCTGGTGGGATCAGGATCTGGACATGGGTTTGTTTGCGAAGACCTTGTTTCCTTCCTCGCTCCTACAGTGCTCTGCCCTGCCCTCCAGGCCTTTCAGGCTCCCCACAACAGTATGGACCAACAATCACGGCGGGGTCTTTGGCTCCCGGAACATGGTGCCGAAGATGAACCCTACAGCCATCGTCGCCTCATTGCCCTCGGCCGCCGCTTGGCCTCAACTCTCTGCCGATGAAGGGGAGGTTCGAATCCAGATGGAACGCAACGATCGATACAGGGATCTGTGGACTTTCTCCTCTTCTCCTCTCAAACCTCTACGGCAAGTTCAGAAGGAGAAGGCCCACCAAAGCTCCTGCCTCATCTCATCTCGAATCTGCAAAGAAGAGCAGAACCTTGATCTCTCTGCCACATTCCAGATCCAGATCAGGCTCCTCTCTGGCAAATCTCTGCTACAATGGGTGGGCTCGACGGATCTTGTGCAGGATCTCAAACATGCTCTGCATCCCAAGTTGGGGATACCCTTTGCAGCTCAACGACTTCTCCACGAAGGTAAACAACTTGAGGATCATCTCCCCCTGTCTTTTTACAACATTAAGAGAAATTCATCCATTACTTTTACCCTTCGTTTGAGAGGAGGAGTTGTAGGACAGTCATCCTCAGCTAAAGCGTCTTCTTACAAAGACGCAGTCCATGCTTAAATACCTAAGAAATCAGTTCCAACACCTCAAGGTCCTAAGCCTTTTCTGGTGGACAAGCTGGAGGAAACCCCCTCCATTGAAATCATGCATCTGTCGTTGGATGAGCAAACCCAAAAGTTTGCAGATCATGCCATCATTTGCAGGTTCAATGGGCTATGGCCACGCACAGCAGACCTCTACCAATGGCTTTACTCTACCTGGACCAACAACTGCAAGGTGTTGTTTTGCTCAAAGGGGTTCTTCATTGTAGTGTTTGCTTTTGAAGAGGATTACCAAAAGGCTTTAACTGCAGGCCCATGGTTCTGGGGCTCAGCAGGTTTATTCCTCACCCCTTGGTTCCCAGATTTCGATCCTGCCACAGCAACCATCACCAAGCTCCCTATCTGGGTCAGACTTCCAAATCTCCCAGCACACCTTTGGCATTTTGCTGTATTCCAAGGGATTGGTAGCTCTCTAGGCCGCCTGCTAGACACAGATGTCTCTAGAGGGGAATTAGGCCTATACACCTTTTCCAGAATCTGTGTAGAAATAGATATGAGTAAAGGTCTCCCTGAACAGATCAATCTCAAAGTTGGAGATTTCCACTGGACTCAGACCTTGGATTATGAGAACACAGCCTTTCGCTGCCGAAACTGCCATCTCACAGGGCACCTTCAGAGTTCCTGTCCCTCGACGGCTGCCCAAAAGAAGAAAGTCAACCACAAACAGAAATCCAAGCACTGGCAGCCTCACGTTGCTCCCCCCATGGATGACTTTGATTTCAGTTCGGATGAAGAGGAAAAGGATGTGGAAGGAATGGAAGCAAAGCCGTCACAGGATCTGCCCTCGATGGATCCTAAGGATTTGACTGTCCCTCCAACCTCACAGAAAAGAAATCATGAATCCTCCACCTCGGACTCAGACAAGGATTCCTCCCCATCGGCACCGCTCAGCTTGCAAATAATGACGGTTCAGCAAAGTCCTCCGGAGTGGGTCAAAGTTGGTAAAAAGAAAGGTAAAAAGTGTCGAATAGCTGCTTCTACACAAGTTGGGTAGTATCCGTTGTTCTGTTCTTGCTCCTCTGTTCTTCTTGGTTCTTCTTGCTTAGTTCAGCTCTCTTCTCTTCTTCTTAGGGGCCGAGGTGGATAGCATATCCTTTCCAGCAGCCTATGCTCTTGGTTGTAACTGCTTATTGTACCATATTGTTCTCTTAAATAGAATTAGTATTACTCAGAAAAATAAAATAAATAAATAAATAAATAATAAATAAATAAATAAAATAAAAATAAATAAATAAAAATAAAAATAAAAAAATAAATAAATAAATAAATTAAAAAAAAATTAAAAATAAAAATAAAAAAATAAATAAATAAAATTAAATTAAAAATTAAAAAATTAAAATTAAAATAAAAAATTAAAATAAAATAAAAAATTAAAATTTAAAAAAAAATTTAAAAAAAAAAAAAAAAAAAAAATAATATATATATATATATATATATATATATATATATATTAATATATATATTTATATATTATTTTATTTATTTATGTATTTATTATTATTATTACTATTAAGGGGTATTACATACTTCCCCTCTTTAAGGAACTTTGTCCCAAAGTTAAGTTGAATCATTTAACGTTTTATTTTATTTAGTTATTTATTACTTCACATTTGCCCCACACCCTCTACTGAACTAGTATAACCAGCATGCATAGAAATTTTCCACAACACCTGGGAAATCCCAATGAATCTATGTCCTTTTTTCCCACTTTCAGAACCAGGCATAAGCCTCATCGGTCTATACCATAGCCTATGGTTGGCCCCAAGTCTTAGATCTCATCTACCTTAAGGCAGGCATCTAGTCCCAATACTCAATGACTCCGAGCATCTCACAAGGTTTCCCCACTCCCTCCACACTCACTAAGGTGCATAGCCCCAAGCATCGAAGTCATTACACCCCCACCAGACTTCAGCATCCCAATCCAATATCAGGCAATTGGCCTCCTCAAGATGGTCCCATAGCCCCTCAAAATCTATCCATCAAGAGTTATACAAGACAAAGGAACAACTAGCATATGTAGTGTTTATTGAGTTTGTCCCCGACCCATATGGTGTTACATATTCTCCCTCGCAGGTATGGGCTTCCATGATATCATCAAATAAACCGACCCTCTCGGCCCACTTGTGGATTTCTTGTCAATCACCACATCTCAACATACATCTAATGCATTAGCTATAACATCACAGTATCATCGAAAATAATCCACATGTCAAGTCTTGCATGTCATCATGAGAACATAATATCATTGTTATCACAAAAATTTGCATGTTATAAATCTACATACAACTACTACATGCTTCACATCATAATATCCTCCTAAGTTATAACACAAACATTCAACATCAAAGACATATCATCACATAATAAATGAACCACATGTCAATACACCTCATATCATCACATAATAAGAACCACGTGTGCATCATTATCCTCATATCATCATATCATGAAACCTAATACCAACATTATACTCAACAGCGATTTCATTTTAGAATGTGAGGCCTTGAAAGACAACACAGAAAGTTATGCAGATATGTTGGCTGCTAGCTCTTGGGATAATCCATTTAGTGAGGGGTTTGTCTAGAAGATGGGAGCATTTATTTTGATGCTTCATAGAAAAAGGGTTGAATACATCAAGCAGATGAAAAAGCAATCTGTCCCATAGGCTATCTTTAGCCTCGTGGACATTAAAATAATTTCTTTCTTTCTTTCTTTCTTTCTAACAGTTAACTAAAACCATAACTAAAATCATAGTGTATGATTTAAATGTATAAATAAAATTTAAGCAATAAGACATGATTAAGAGGTTTCATAATTTTATTATATTTTTTATAAAATTTAAATGCATTCACTTACCATTATCCCTTCTCCCTTATTGTAAATCATCCTTGATGATCAAAGAGATATTCATAAGAAAAATCATTATAAAAAATCATTTAGCAAAGACTGCAAACAATATTCTAACCAAATAAATTACTATCCCCGTAAAATTATTTTTGTTTATATAAACCATCTTTACACTATATTTACCATTTATCCTAAAAATATGTTTACTATTTAATTTCACCATAACTAAACCTTACAAATAACCATTATAAAAATACGTTCAAACTGAACAACTATACATATTATTACATATACCCATATAATAAGAAATAGAATTTTTTATTCTCTATCATAACTTTAAATTAATTCCTATAAATTATTATATTTTTTAACTTAACCACTAAATATTCCAAATATTAATATAAAAATAAACAAATTTTAATATTTTATATATAATATATAAATATTATATTTACTATTAATACAAACCTTGCAGTAGTCTATAACGCGAACTTTTGAAAAGCCTTTCCCGGCGGATTTTTCCGGTCAAAATCAGGCAGCAATTCATTTGGAATCCAAGTTTAATAGCTAGTTTCTGCACAATCAATGGCTCCCAGGGGTTTTTCAAGGCGCTGAATCCAAATATGCAGTTAAAAAACCATTTTAACTGCTAAAAATCGAGATTTAACCTCATTTCTTTTGTCGGATTCCGTCGCCGGAATCTCCAAAAAGTCGCATTATAGACAACTCCCAAAACCTTTATTATTAATATGTGCATACAAATTTTATACTTAAATTACATTTTCTATATTCAACGCATCTATAAAATCACCCTTTCATACCCTCACGCTCTAATTTCTCAACATAAGCTATGGGACTTAACGTTAGCGAGAGAGAAGAACAAAAGAATAATTTATTTTCATATTTCTCTCTCTTTCTAATTTGATCACCACGGATTCAACCTAAATTAGTATTTTATTTTATTGTTGGAAAATTATTTTATTTTTGTGGGTGAAATATTTAGTTCTCATTCGATCTTTATTTTTTGTGGGTGAAATATTTAGTTCTCATTCGACCTTTATTTTTGTTAGGGGTCTAGTAAGACCAACGTTGAATATCATTGTCAAACTGTTTAGAAGAAAGAAAAAATAAAGTTTCTTTTGAGTTACATAAGAGGTTTGAGTTATGGCATCAGCATATCATATTGTGATTTTCTCTCAACCACATATACAATGAAAAAGATCTCACCCATAGACAAGACACAATGAAAGAAATCACAAAAAAAAAGTTATTGGATTCTCCTCTTCTCATCACAAGTTTAGATAAGGAGGTTTCAAAATATATTCTTAAACATATGTTTGGAGGACCTATCCTCCATTCTCCTACAAAACAATTTTCTTTCTATTATTCCCATTTTTATAAATTGAATTGTTTTTTAGAATAAAAGAATGTTGTTTTTAATATTATAAATAAAGTCAAGTAGATATTTTAGGAAAGAAATATCTAAGTATGAACAATTACATGTTTTTGTGAAGCAAAACTCTATCAACCATGATAGTTTAATTTTAGATATAATCCAGCATTCAACCATACAAATGTTTAATTTTCAAAATATATATACAAAAAGTAGAGCTAAATAAATCTCTATAATCATTTTTATCAGTTCATCGATTTTTAAGAATACAAAGAAAAGAGAAACAGGATCTTATTCTGTTACAATAAGTGGATCACTCCTTCCTCATATAAATTGAGTTGTTACTTACATCAATTTACATGAATAATAATAATAAATAACTAAAAAATATATTTTTAAATATATAATAACTTCTTTGTTTATGGATATGTCTTAAATTATTTTATTTTTTTATAATTAAAATATATTCAAGTAATTGTTTTTTTTGCATATATATTAATTTTTCCTCTCTTGAATAAAGCTAATTAATTATGAATAGATGAATTTCTATTTGGTGGGATTTTTAATGTTTTTATTCAATTAAATTCAAAAATCCATAATACTATATAAAGCATGATAAGGGTTTATAGGCCTCATGAGTTTAACTTTGCTCTAATGCCATATGTAACAACCCCAATTTAAAATATACAAATAATTACATCAATTTATGTGATTAATACTCAGCACAACTATTCAACTATTTAACATATAATTTTTTAAAAACACGAGTAGAGATGAGTTACCTGTATCGACGATATTCCTTACTTTTTCTTTTGGAGCTAAATGTTCTTTGAGTTCCGCCAACCACAACAAAGTTTTTTGGGACGAAAACCATAGGCTCAGCTACACATAATCTTTCTATAGCTAACCACCCCCAAGTCCTTAATCAATTTACTGTAGTCAAGGGATCCTTTGTCTTAAAACACTTTCTCCCAAGAGAATGGATGAAAGAATGGATGTATTTCATCCTCCTCATCCTCCATTAAATAGACAAAAAAATGAAAAGGGATTAGCATGCACACATTCCATGTGTCAACATGCAACTTTTAATTCTTTATTTTAAGTTTTACTTAATTTAACTCTTTCTTATTTTATTCCTTTTTACTTTTTGTTGACTTTACTTATTCCTATTACTTTTTAGTTTACTTTTATATACATTTATTTAGAACTCCAATTTATTATTTACTATTTTATTTATTTATTTATTTTATTATTATTAAATTCTCTTCATTATTTATTATTATTTACTATTTACTATTTACTATTATTATTTTTACTATTATTATTTAATATTTATTTACTATTATTATCTTCTCTTTATTTGTTACTATTTATTTTTTTATTATTTAATCTTTTTTTATTGTTTATTATTTTATTACTTATATTTTAATATTTATTATTATTATTATTATGGTGTATTACAGACATTGTTTAGCAACACTTTGGCACTCAAATACCTTCGAGGAATAATAATTTGAAAGAAAGGGGTAGTGCAGGAAATGACATATGCCACTTGAATGATGATCTTAACCTTGAAGAGTTGTCTTCCCCTATTATTCAAGCATCTCTAATATATTCTTGTGATTAAAATGCAAAAAAGAAAAGGAGGCATAGAGCCAAGAAGAACCTTAATCACAATGTGAAGGAGAAAGATTAGAAAAGGGAGATCTAGTAATAATACATAATGATCCCTGCCTATACAAGGTTCATGAAAACGTTGAAGCTTATTCTTTTTACTTGACTAATCTTGATGGGTTGAAGTTGCCATTACCAATTAGTGATCAGCTTCTTAAACCTTATACTGACACTCATTTGATTTTGATATATTATAGTAGATTAGAGTAGATTGTATGCCATACATATTTATTTCGCATCCTTCCTTGTTTTTAACATGTTAGTTTCATTGGGTATCTATTTATTTGTTTGTTCTTAAAAAAAGACAAAAAAAATAGTGGTTTAGTTATATTTTTTATATATAGTAATTATAATCTTTCCTATTCTACGATGGTAGTATCACCCTGCTACTATGTTACTAATAGTTTCATTTGAAGAATCTAGCAAATGTTAGAGTGATGCAAATTATATGTCTGTGAGCACCAAGGATTGCTTGGATTCTCGTGTACTCTTCATGCGAGCACATGAACCATGTTCTTTAGGGTGAGCACATGTCTGTGAGTTGGAGCAAGATGTTACCTATCCACATACATAATCCTAAGAGAAATGTTTCTCTTACTATGTAGTTTGTCAGCTAGCAACCCCTACTATGACCCATAAGTATCTAGCTTGAGATGCCTCTTGCCCATTCTCCAGTTCGTACATTCATTTATTAGAGGAAATTTGATTTTAAAAAGTTAAAATTGAATTTCCACATCATAATGTGTAAGCCAATCAAAATCCTTTAAAATTTAAAAGGAATAAAGTGTGTCTAAGCACCTAATATGACATGCCAAATTTTAATTATTAATTTTGGATATAGGTGAATTTTTTATTAATATGAATTACCTACCTTAAGCATGAATGGTGCCCAAGTGACATAAAATTATATTAAATATTAAAAATAAAAAAAATATCTTAATATATATAAATTAGAAAATCAAGATTATTTTTAATGAAGTGTAAATCCTAGGTTGAGCATGTTTTTAATGAAGCGTAAATCATGGTTTGAGCATTAATTAGACAAGAAAATTAAAAAATAAAAAATAATAATAATAATAAATAAATAAATCAACCCATATAATATGGATAACATTAGAATTGGTTGTTGGAGAATCCACAGTTTGGACTTTTTCATGCCAACGTTTCGAATCCCAACTGGGATCCATCTTCAGGGCTTTGAATGATGATGCAAGAAGAGCAGATTATGAGGGAATAAATAGTCAAGCGGAAGAAAGAATTGGAGAATGTCGGCTAATGATTATTAATTATAATTTATTT
>APFE031014711.1:44020-64042 GCA_000404065.3 Pinus taeda
TTTTTATAATTAAAATATATTCAAGTAATTGTTTTTTTTGCATATATATTACTTTTTCCTCTCTTCAATAAAGCTAATTAATTATGAATAGATGAATTTCTATTTGGTGAGATTTTTAATGCTTTTATTCAATTAAATTCAAAAATCCATAATACTATATAGAACATGATAAGAGTTTATAGGCCTCATGGGTTCTAACTTTGCTATAATACCATATGTAACAACCCCAATTTAAAATATACAAATAATTACATCAATTTATGCGATTAATACTCAGCACAACTATTCAACTACATAGAATTTTCGAAAAACACAAGTAGAGATGACTTACCTGTATCGACGATATTCCTTACTTTTGCTTTTGGAGTTGAATACTCTTTGAGTTCTGCTAACTACAACAAAGTTTTTGGGAACGAATCTCCACCCAACCATAGGTTCAGCTGCACATAATCTTTCTACAGCTGACCACCCCCGAGTCCTTAATCAATGTACTACAGTCAAGGGATCCTTTGTCTCAAAACACTTTTCTCCCAAGAGAATGGATAAAGGAATGGATGTATTTCATCCTCCTCATCCTCCATTAAATAGACCAAAAAATGAAAAGGGATCCACATGCACACATTCCATGTGTCAACATGCAAATTTTATTTCTTTATTTTAAGTTTTACTTAATTTAATATTTCTCTTAATTTAACTCTTTCCTATTTTATTCCTTTTTACTTTTTGTTGACTTTACTTATTCTTATTACTTTTATAGTTTATTTTTATATACATTTATTTAGAACTCCAATTTATTATTTACTATTTTATTTATTTATTATTATTATATATTCCTTCATTATTTATTTTTTATACTCTTTACTTATTATACTATTATTATCTTCTTTATTTACTATTATTATGTTCTCTTTATGTTTACTATTTATTTTATTGTTATCTTTCTTTATTGTTTATTATATTACTTATATTTTAATATTATATTATTATATTATTTATGATTATGGTGTATTACAGGCATTGTTTAGCAACACTTTGGCACTCAAATAATTTCAAGGAAAAATAATTTGAAAGAAAGGGGTAGTGCAGGAAATGACATATGCAACTTGAGTGATGATCTTAACCTTGAAGAGTTGTATTCCCCTATTATTCAAGCATCTCTAATATATTCTTGTGATCAAAATGTAAAAAAGAAAGGAGGCATAGAGCCAAGAAGAACCCTAATCACAATGTGAAGGAGAAAGATTAGAAAAGGGAGATCTAGTGACAATACATAATGATCCTCGCCTATACAAGGTTCATGAAAACGTTGAAGCTTATTCTTTTTACTTGACTAATCTTGATGGGTTGAAGTTGCCATTACCAATTAGTGATCAGCTTCTTAAACCTTATACTGACACTCATTTGATTTTGATATATTATAGTAGATTAGAGTAGATTGTATGTCATACATATTTATTACGCATCCTTTCTTGTTTTTAACATGTTGGTTTCATTAGGTATCTATTTATTTGTTTGTTCTTAAAAAAAGACAAAAAAATAGTGGTTTAGTTATATTTTTTATATATAGTAATTATAATCTTTCCTATTCTAGGATGGTAGTATCACCCTACTACTATGTTACTAATAGTTTCATTTGAAGAATCTATCAAATGTTAGAATGATGCAAATTATGTCTGTGAGCACCAAGGATTGCTTGGATTCTCATGTACTCTTCATGTGAGTACATGAATCATGTTCTTTAGGGTAAGCACATGTCCGTGATTTGGAGCAAGATGCTACCTATCCACATACATAATCCTAAGAGAAAATGTTTCTCTTACTATGTAGTTTGTCAGCTAGCAACCCCTACTATGACCCATAAGTAACCAGCTTGAGATGCCTCTTGCCCATTTTCCAGTTCGTACATTCATTTATTAGAGGAAATTTGATTTTAAAAAGTTAAAATTGAATTTCCACATCATAATGTGTAAGCCAATCAAAATCCTTTAAAATTTAAAAAGAATAAAGTGTGTCTAGGCACCTAATATGACATGCCAAATTTTAATTATTAATTTTGGATATATGTGATTTCTTATTAATATGACTTACCTACCTTAAGCATGAATGGTGTCCAAGTGACATAAAACTGTATTAAATATTAAAAATAAAAATAATATCTTAATCTATATAAATTAGAAAATCAAGACTATTTTTAATGAAGTGTAAATCCTAGGTTGAGTATGTTTTTAATGAAGCGTAAATCATGGTTTGAGCATTAATTAGACAAGAAAATTAAAAAATAAAACCCATATAATATGAATAACATTATTTTTTATGCGCAAATTATTTAGAAATGAATACAAAATTAGTAATATTAGTAATATTTTTTAAATTTTTTAAATATTACCTTTTATCACATTTTTTTCTGAGAAAAAAAAACATGTAATTTTCATTAATGATATAAAAAATACATTTTGCAGACACAGAAAGTGTTTATGCATATAGAGACAAAAAGAGTACAAGTGTAAGCAAAAAAGACAAGGAAGCACCAAAAGAAGGTTCATAAAAAATATTATAAACCCCATAGAATAATCCATGAAATAACAACAAAAAGGGTAAGAAAGCTATGACTAAAAAATTCATTTGTCTTTTCTTCTTTTCCTCAAAAGGATGATGTTCTGGGAATTGTCATCCTTTTGGTCTAGTAGTCTACCTCTTCTTCTTCTTTGGATTCTTCTTTGCTTGGACATGAATTCTATAAATGTCATGTTTGAAAACATACACAACATCGAAATGTTGTGTTCTTATAATATAAGACTTGAGACCAATGGAAGTTGTGGTTTTTCATATTATGATCTGTAAGCCCTTTTTTAAGATCAATCTCCAAATATATCCTAGAAAATACAGAGTCCATTATTTTTTCTTCTTGGGTTTATTTTTTGAATTTGCCTAGAATGTTTCCTATTTCTTCAAGGAATTTATGATGCCAAAAAGGGAGCGGAATGTTTATGAGCCTCACCCAAATCCGCATAGTTGAGACCATAATGGTGGTGGCATCAAACTCAGAAAACCTTGGACTAATGAAAATCTCGGCTTTACCCCAAAACCAAGGACCTTCATTTACAACAAAATCCAAATCCTTTTGTGTTTCAAATTCAACTATAAAAAATCCCTTTGAGAAAAGGTATATGTCAAAATTTGGAGTCCATGTGGAGAAGACCCATTGAAATAAAAGCTTCATGTATAGGCCAAAATCCATTAAATATGCAAATGACTACTTTGGATTGTAGAACAAAAAAAAGAGAAGATACCCCAAGGAGATTTACTTCCATGGAAGGATCTTTCTTCATTTGTTCGGCAATGTAGGGGCCTGGAATGCTCTATTTATGATCTATAGGGGAAAGATATTCCCTTGTACTGCTTCTTTGAAATAGACAGAGGGTCCATTTGAAGCCTAGGCTCCATTAACACCCCCTCTCAGCCTTATGTTCGAAATGATAGTTTAGTTTCAAATACTAAAATATTATTTTAGTTGTGTAGTATCATGTAGAACCTTGCCTTTGTATTGTAGAAATTGAAAGTGTGAGGGTGTTCCCTCTTTATTGAGGGAAGAGACAAAAAATGTATCTATTACCCAAACCTCTGAGGACATCCCACTAGGGATTTTAATAAAAATATGGAACATTGCCTTCATATTATCCTTTGCCTGAAAAAATGGGGTCGTGAATTGTGGCTGAAAAAAGGGCCTTGTGATTGCAAACCACCAAGGAGTGTCCAGAAGGAAACGTGTCCCAGTTGCAACGATGTTGAAGTTAGAAGGAAGAAGCAGAAAGAAAAAGTAGGGAACAGGGGCTAGAAGGAGGCCCACTGTTAAGAGCACCCAAACCTTTGAACAGGATTGCATTGCATTTATATTGAAAGAGGAGGATATAGACACTACAGATGAAAATATGGTTTCAGATACCAACGCATGTAGTCGATACCAATAGTCAATCCTCCAACTAACACCCTAAATGTTCCATTGAACAACATAGTTCGTGAATGAAAAACCCCCTCTAATCAGCAACGTTTAAACAAGCGAGTATTTAGGCTCTGAGAGTCTTGAATCCTTTCACCACGCGATAGCAATAACACTTGGATTGATTCAAAGACCTGAAACTTGTTAGCGACGGAAGGAAATCCAAAAACCTATAAAACCCTAGTCATCATGTCTCCAAAGAGATAAATCACCCTTTATCACATTTAAGAAAACTTCCATTTTAAATTTGCAACATTTTACATTTTATTTTGATATTCTTTATTTTTATGTTTTAGAAATTTATACTTTGTTAAATATTTCTCTTTTTGTTTTTTAAAAAGTGAATGATCCCTCTTTTCATTTTAAGAAAAGGAATAAATATCATATAGATATTTCAAACTCTTTATTTCCCTTTTTATCACCATTTGAGTGCTACACAATAGTTGAGTAAGAAGAAAGTTGAAAATTGCAAGTCAAGTAGGAAGTGAGTTGAAAATTGCAGGTCAAGCAAGAAGCGAGCTAGAAATTGTAGGTCGTGCCAATTGTTTCAAAGTTTTGAAAGGATGTTGGATGTATTTGGAAAGGTTTTTCTATGGCTTCATGATCCTGGATTTTTTCGCTTATAGATGCATAGAAAAGAACTAAATATATAAATTGAAACTTAACACATAAATGTGCACATATGAAAAGAATAAGAAAACACATGAAAAGGCACAAAAGAGAACACCAAGGCTTGATAATGGAGTTCATCCAATTCAAACCACGTCTCCGGGCCCAACTCAAAAATGGGGAGGCCTTTCTTCTTAAATGGCATGAATAAACAGAGTTACAATTATCAACCTGTCCAAAAAGAGGCTTATACCCCCAATCTGCCTGATGGCTATGAAACGAATGCCTGAGATGGAGTGGTATGCAGCACCAAAGCTTCCCCGTAGCAATAGAAGAGATTTGGAGTCGTATAATTGTCTAAAACAGATCAAAAGACGCGCTTGGCCTCTGCGAAACAGTGTGCTGCAACCATAAAAATGCCTCCACCGTGCTCTTCCATTAATCCCTTTATATAATGGTTTCTTGTACAAGATCCCATTTAAACGGAGCTTGCCTAGTTAATAAGAGAGGTTGGTAGAGTGGAAGCATTGGCGGGTGCAATCGTTCCTGTAAATGGCCTCTTATTGTTTAAAACGTAAAACTTCCAAAAATCTCGAAAACACTAAGAAATTCACCAAAACTTGTTCACCCGGATTTCAAATATTATTAAGTCGGGCTTATAGTCTGTATCATGTCCGCGTCGAAGTCGTAGTTGGCCTATCGTGGGTGTCCCTATCCTGGTTATCGAGAACGACCCATCACCGATCGTCGATCGCCGATATCAGTGTTGGCCAATCACATCAGCTTTCCCTCATGTATCACTCACACATATATATGTAAGACCTCCGATTGCAATTGCCTCTAATCCACCGATCCGATCTGATCGGAGATCGGCGATTAGGGGTTCCATGGTCCGATGCTTAAGCCTGCCCTCCTGCGACCTCCGATTATGATTTGCCTTTAAGACTTTTAAGACCCATTTCTAAAGGAAAGTCCTCTTTTTCTTAAGGATTGAAGAGCCCTTCTTTTTGCAATAACTTCATCATCCAGACTCGGATTGAAGTATTGTTTGCGTCGTTGGAATTAGAATGACGAGATCTCTGTTCTGGTCCTGGGTTGACTTCATTATGATCACTTTGATCTTTGATTTTTTTCATGCCCTTGTATCTAAAGATCCACCTGGATCATTCCTCCCCATTGAGGAGCTTTTGGACCGCCAAAATATTTTCATTAGTAAATTGGAAAGTGAGGGTATTGTGCCCTCACTTTCTCTTTCTCCAGCCATCTGGCCTTGCTAGGATGCATTCCCTTAAATCCAAATCGAAGGTATTCTACATCTCCTCATCGTGACGTCCTAGTTCTTCTGTTGAGGATGATGTCTTCGTGCAACCCATTGAGATATTCAAGTGCAAAATCATCAACGATAGGAATTGTCCCCACCTCATTAGTGTCCATGATAAAAGGAGGTTCATACAGCTTCGAGTTCTCCACATTCACTACTGAGTACATCTGCATATATACCGGCAAGTCAAGACGAAAGGCATTGTTCCCAATCTTCTCTAATATGGTGAATGGTCCATACCAGATTGGCCGCAACTTCTTTCATTCTCCCTTCATCATGTCTTTGCTGATGTGGAACCACACCTTGTCGCCCACTTGGAATTGATGGTCAACCCAGTGTTTATCATGTCGAGCTTTGTAACGAGCTTGACTCTTTTCTAACTATTCTTGCACTGCTTGGTGAATCATTTTGATTCGTTGAACGAACTATTGAGATTTGTCTTTATCATTACGTCCACTGGACCCATCCTCCCTTCCAAAGACCATGTCTAAAGGGTCCTTTGGCAGGTAACCAAAGCATGTTTCGAATGGTGAACATTGTGTCGGTGAATGTACTGCTCGGTTATAGGAATGTTGTATATAGGGGAGATGTGCATCCCACAACTTGGGATGATTCCCACAATAGCCTCGTAATAGATGTACCACAGTACGATTACCAACCTCTGTCTGCCCATTGATTTGCGGGTGAAATGTCATACTCCTTTTCAGTTTTGTGTCCATCATTCTCCACAAACTAGTCCAGAACTACCCAAGGAAGCGAGAGTCACAATCTGACATAATTGATGTGGGTAATCCAAAGTGGACCCAAACATACTGAAAGAAAAGAGAAGCAGTCTGCTCTGCAGTAATTTTCTTTTTACAAGACATAAGAATACACATTTTGTTAAACTGATCAATGACGACATAAAAATAATCGTGACCCTTCCTAGACAAAGGCATACCTCCTAAAAAGTCCATTGACTCACTTTTCCATGGACGATTCGAAATAGGGAGTGTTGTGTAGAGCGCAAGTTTTCTATTAGAGGGGTTTGAAACAAAACACATCACACAACCCTTTATATAGTGAGTCACAATGTTTTTCATATGAGGCCAAAATCAAAATCTTTGTACATGACTTAAAGTCTTCTCGACACCAAAGTGTCCAGACACAAGAGAAGTGTGGGCCTCTTGAATTACATGCAATCTTTCTCCTATGGGAATACACAATTTACCAAGGTGATACAACAATTTCCCCTGCAAGTGATACTTGTCCACCTGTGAACCATGGGTTAGTTTTGCATAAACCTCCTTAAAGTCATCATCATTAGCATATTGTTCAGCATAACTTTCAAAAGGCAACGAAGCATTATGAAAAATAACAGAAGTAGAATTAGGAGGGTGAGATAGCATATCGGCCACTTTATTGCTAGTGCCCTTCTTATACTTTATTACCAGATGAAATTGTTGAAGAAATCTCGTCCACTTGAAATGACGAGTTTGTTGCAGCTTGGTTTGTGACTGAAGGTACTACAAGGGCTGATGATCTGTATGGATGATGGTCTCCTTGTCGATCAGGTAGTGTTTCCACTTATTCACACTCTGCACCAAGGCATAAAGCTCCTTGTCATAGGTGGGATAGTTTATCACAGCTTGAGAAAACTTCTCAGAATGGTAAGAAATTGGCTTCTTTTGTTGCATCAGTACAGCTCCCATGGCATAATCGCTGGCATCGGTTTCGATCTCAAATGGTTGTTGGAGATCAAGTAAGGCTAAGACTGGTGTGGTGCTAATTTTTTCCTTCAATGTTTCGAAGGACCTCTGTTGTCTTCCTCCTCATTGGAAGACCTATTTCACACTTGTCAATGTGTGCAAAGGTGCTGCAATAACAGAGAAATTAGCAATAAATCTCCTCCAATACTGGACGGCACCTAGAAACCTACGGACCTCAGTTACACTAGTAGGCTTAGGCCAATTTACAATTTCTTCAACTTTAGTGGGATCAATTTTTAATTGACCATGACCAACAATATGACCTAGGTAACCCAAAGAGGTTTTCCCGAACTCACATTTTGACAATTTTACAAAGATTTTCTTTCTTCAACACATCAAGCACTTTCTTTACATGACCCATATGTTCAAACCAGCTCTTGTTGAAAACTAGTATATCATCTAAATATACGAGAACAAACTCATCAATGAAGGGCTGAAATATATTATTCATAACCCGCATAAAGGTGGTTGGAGCGTTGCAAAGCCCGAATGGCATTACCATCCATTCGAACAGCCCTTTCTTGGTTTTGAAAGCGGTTTTTCACACGTCTTGCTCCGCAATTCGGACCTGATGATAGCCACTGCACAGATCCAATTTTGTGAAATATACATAATTTTTTAATTGATCCAATAAATCATCTATGTGTGGGAGGGGATAGTGATTTTTTACTGATATTTTGTTGAGCACGCGGTAGTCCATGCACATCCTCCAGCTGTTGTCCTTCTTTGGCACTAGAACAATCGGTGACCCGCATGGAGAGGAGCTCAGCCTAATCATGCCTTGGTCCAACAATTCTTGTACTTGACACTTGATCTCCTCCATTTCAATTGTTGACATTCTATACATGTCGATATTCGGCAGAGGGGTGTCATGCAACAGGTGGATCTCGTGTTGGATCTCCCTCTGTAGAGGTAGTCTCCGCGACTCCTAAAACAAGGCATTATAATCAGCAATTAAATCCATCAATTCTTGTTTATGCTTCCCATCGCAGCCTTGGAACGTGTCTGCAAATAAATCCTTCTTTTCCCTAACGACCATAAGCATGCATGCCTTGCTGGAGTTCATCAACAGTTTCATCTGCCCAGTGCTTACGAGGTTGGTGTTAATTTTGTTATGATGAGCCCACACTATGTACTCTATCCCATCCTTAGCGATGTGGTATTTATTTTCATGGCGGAAAAAGAAAGCTTTTCTGTCATACAGGTAGGGTCTCCCCAATACCATGCCATAGATGTCTAATGGTATAACATCCATCTCTACTTCATCTACCATCTTAGAAGCACTCACAAATTTTACCTTGCACTGTTGGGTTACATTCAATTTAGCTTTATCATGTATCCATCCCAGCAGGTAAGGCTTTGGGTTCGGTTTTGTTTCTAAGCTTAGCTTCTTTACCAGAGATTCTGCAATTAAATTTTCTTGGGACCCGTATCAAACAAAGTTTCTACTTTGGTATGGTTTACTACTACTCTGATATGAAATAATTCAATCCTTTTTCTATCATTGGAAATGGAATCATCTACAGAACTGGTGTTTCCTTGTGATTTAGAATCAACATGAGGTGTAAAGGTACCTTTTGTTCCCGCTGCTGTGACCAGCACTTCATCTCCTGAATCTGATCCAAGGTCTTTTTGGGCTGCTACTACTATTTTATGCTTCCCTTTTCCTCCATACTTCTTTGGGAGTTTCTCTGGGTGTTGCTTCAAACAGTGATCATCATCGTGGCCTTCTTTCTTGCAATGCTTGCAATAAGGCCACTCTCCTTCTTTGGCTACTGTTGTTTTCTTCTCCTTCCCTTTCCATTTTGCTTTGGATTTGCCACTGGCAGGTTTGAACGGTGGCTTTCGGGATTGGTCCTCTCTTTTGTTCTTGCCCCTGTTTTCAATATGAATGGCTTTCACACTAGTTGCGTCAATTGTGCTTGGTTCAAACAACAATAGTGAATGTCAAATATAACTATGCAATGAGCCAATATACTTAGTTACAACTTCAGGTGTATCTAATGCAATACCCCAATTCAGTGCTTGCTTCCTAAATTCTTCTGTAAAAATTTGAACGTCCTGCCCTTTGCCTTGCCTAAAATATTGCCAATTCATCAAAGCTTTATGTTTGTATCCTAAGGGAAAAAAAAATTCCTTTAACGCAGAAGTAAAAGCAGACCATGAGGAAAAGAGCTTACCCACATTTTTACTGCTTTGCAATTTACTCTCCCACCAAACAAGAGTTATGCTGCCCAGTCGTAGAGAGGTTAGCTAGATTTTCACCTCATCCTCTACGATTTGTTGAATCTTGCAATAAACCTCAATCTACCTGATCCAATTGTTAAGATTTTCTACGTTACTTTCACCATAAAACACAGGAAGATCAAATTTAACATCTAATTTAAAAAAAGGTTTCTTCGATGCATCCTTTGGATTTCTCTGATTATGGTGGTGTGGGGAAGAAGAACCTTCACCACCAAAAGGCGAAGGAGGGGGTTCTTCTCCATCATTCCCATGTGTTGAACCTTGTCCTTCTAGATTCCTCTCTTCAACTTTTTCCAGTCTTATAACTAGCTGACTTATATTCTCTGCCATTGAGTAGAAATTCTTTCTGAAATTGCGCTCCTCTTCAATACGAGCTTCCTCTTCAACCATGTTTCTTCTTCGAGGTGCACACCTGGCCTCTAGATTGAAATGTTCTAGATTCCTTTCACCTCTTTGAAGCCTGCCTCTTGTTAGCATACAAACATGCAATTCACATCTAAAAATCCCTACTCTGATACCTCTTGATCCCGGATGTTTTCGCTTATAGATGCATAGAAAATAACTACATATATAAATTGCAGCTTAACACATAAATGTGCACATATGAAAAGAAGAATAAAACACATGAAAAGGCACAAAAGAGAACACCAAGGCTTGATAACTGAGTTCGTCCAATTCGGACTATGTCTCTGGGACCAACTCAACAATGGGGAGGCCTTTCTTATTAAATGGCATGAATAAACATAATTACAATTATCAATATATCCAAAAAGAGGCTTATAACCCCAATCTACCTGATGGCAATGAAATGAATGCCTGAGATGGAGTGGTATGCAGCACCAAAGCTTCCCCGCAGCAATAAAAGAGGGCTGGAGTCGTATAATTGTCCAAAACAGATCAAAAGACGCTCTCGGCCTCTGTGAAACAACGTGTTGCAACCATAAAAATGCCTCCACCGTGCTCTTCCATTTATCCCTTTTATATAATGTTTTCTTGGACAAGATCCCATTTAAAACAAAGCTTGCTTGGTTAATAAGAGAGGTTGGTAGAGTGGAAGCATCGGCGGGCGCAACCGTTCCTGTAAATGGCCTCTTATCTTTTAAAATGATAAAACTTCCAAAAATCCCAAAAACACTAAGAAATCTTCCAAAACCTGTTCACTCGGATTTCAAATTTTATTATTAAAACGGGCTTATAGTCTGTATCGGGTCCATGCTGAAGTCGCAATCGGCCTATCGGGGGTGTCACTGTCCTGGTTATTGGGAACGACCAATCGCCGATATCGGCGTCGGCCGATCGCATTGGTGTTCCCTCATGTATCGCTCCGATAATGATCATCAATCCGATTAATCATCGATCGCAACCTGTCACTACCGATATACACACATATATATATGTAAGACCTCCAATTGCGATTGCCTCCGATCTGCCAATTCAATCTGATCGGAGATTGGTGATCGAGGGTTCCATGGTCCGATGCTTAAGTCCGCCCTCATGCGACCTCCGATTGTGATTTTCCTTTAAGGCTTTTAAGACCCATTTCTAAAGGAAAGTCCTCTATTTCTTAAGGATTGAAGAGCACTTCTTTTTGCAATAATTTCATCATCTGGACTCGGATTGAAGTATCGTTTGCACCGTTGGAATTAGAACGATGAGATCTTTGTTCTGGTCTTGGGTTGACTTCATTCCGATCACTTTGATCCTTGATTTTTTTCATGCTCTTGTATCTAAAGATCCACCTCGATCACTTCAAACCTGCGCTAGGATTTTGATGTCGATTTCTAGGCCCTTTCGTATATTTGTCCCTCTCATTTCATATTTGGATAGGTGACCTGAGTTAACCCTGCTTCAACGTTGACATGCTTTGGATCATGTGTGAGTACCTTTGCTTCATGTAAATTTTGTATATTTAACTGACATCCTAAAGATAATCAACACCGTAAGATATAAGTTTTGTCACTGCCATATATTGGAGAGAGGGTTTTTTCTGCTTGAGGATTGGTTGACTATTCATGGCTTCATGGATTCATTTTTTGACTGAAAAATGAAATTTTTAGTCAAACCTAGAATTTATCAACTATTTTGGGGGTTTGGAAAAAAAATTATGCTCTTGTGAGATGGACGGTTAAAAATATGAGGAATGGACAATGTTTTAGAATCAAATATTGCCCACAAAAATGTGAAACAGGGGATTCATAAACTTGAAAAATGAGTAATTTTTACAGTGAAATATTGTCCATGAAAATTACCCATAAAAAAATTGGAGATCGAGGATTCAAAAAACATGAGGAGAAATCAATTTAGTGTAGGGGATTTAGATTAAAAAAAATTAATTAACTAAAAAACACTGTCAAATTTCGTCCACGAAAATTGCCCACAAAAAAATTGAAGAATAAGGGTTCAAAAAATGTAAGTAAGCAATTTTTAACAAAAAATATTGTCCATTCAAATATTTGGAAAAATGTGTTTGACAATGTTAACTTTTGTGCATATTCATTTTCATATTAAAAAAAATGTTGCTAAAACAATGTTATTAACTTTAGTCATTTTTTATTAATGACTAATTCCATTCCTTATGTTAAGGTATTTATTTGATGGATTGTCCCTTATATTTTAAGAATTTATATAATAAATTTGAAACAATATATAAATTTTGGATTAAATTTTTTACTAAATCTTGTGTTATATATATAATTATATATATATATATATATATATATATATATATATATATATATATAATAATATTATATATATAGATATATATAGGGTTTTTTCGATTAAAATTGACATTTAATTTGGTAACTTTGGTAAAAGTAAAATAATAAAAATGATATATTACAATTTTTCTACATAACATTATTTTATTAATTTCCTTTTTTTTTCTTATGTAGTTATTTATTTCGTCCAATGAAGGTGGGTCATTTATTGTGAGGTACATTAATCATTTTTGCATTCAAATACTTTTATTTAATGTTTAAGGAATTATAGAATGGATCAGGAGTTGACCACTTTTGGTTGTGTACTTGTTCCCTTATTTCACCTTAGTGGTTATCATTTGCCCCTAGTTTAGTGTGGACTTCCTTAAGGTATTTCTTTCACTACCTAGGAGAGACACAAATATCAGGCTTTAATGATGGTAATGTTCCATGTTATCCATACTTAACACTTGTGATTGTTCCCCATATTTTTTCCTCCCATCTTTTGATTATTTATTATCAATATTTTGTACTAGTTTCATGTATACCTCATTCCATGGGAACAAGGAGTTGGAAATACTTAATGTTGATGTAGCTATAAGAAAAGAAAAAACATAAGTCAAATGTTAAAATGTAAAATAATGGTAATGTATGTATAGCAATCGAAATCCAATTATAGCTTGACATCTACCCTCTCTTATATAGCCACTCATCCCCGAGAGTATCCATGCATACCATGCTTATCAAAGTAAATGAAACTCTCAAAGAGCATACCAACCTCGTTGAAGCAATAAATTGCCCATCATTAAAAGGATAGTATATCATCATTATTACATGATAAATCAATCAAGCTCTTTAAACAAGCCATATCAAATGAAGAAAATGGAAAAAAATGGAGATAGGAAAAATAAAGAGGAGGGGAGGTAACTCAAGTAGCTAAGCTCTCCCTCTATAAAGGCACTCATGGACAATAGTGTTACATAACCTATTATAAGCTTATGACCCTTTTATGAAGTAAACCTCAAACCCTAACACATATCACTTGCACCTATCATTTGAAAGGGTTGGCCTAAAAACTATTCCTCCCTTTAGGGTCAAAGCAGCTAATAAGGTCATTTGATAACCCTTTTGTACCTAAGTTTGATAATATGTATACAATCATACACTAGCAAGGCATTTGAAGTTGGTAATTGCTTGAACTACTTTGATGATTTTGACATTGAATATGGCTCACCTTGATGCTCTTATGGTTCTTGTACCCATGATGTTTGTCTCACTTGATTCCTTGAGTATGTGTTAGATGGTTCTTCCTAATGCAGCTAAGATCCCTTAAGGGATGATATGATGCTTCTTTAGCTCTTCGAATATTATATATAGCCACTTTGATGGTGACATAGAGCACTTTGACAAAGGACATTTATCACCTTATGGTAGGCATTGACCTCGAGTTTGGCTTGTAATAGTTGATGAGACCCTCCCTTAACCTTAGGACTTTGGATGTTGGTGATCTAAGCTCTAGCATTGCTTAGATATCAAGTGCACCTAGGAGGTGACAAAATTCCCCCAAGCTAGGATTTTACCTTCTTAGTGGATGTTTCCCTTCTCCTAACGATGTTGGTGATAATTGATGATGATGATGGCATGCAACCCCTTTAAAGGGGATTGTACATCTTCTACCATAGTGTCGCCATGCCCTAGTATGATGACATCAACCTTATGATGTATCCGATGATGATATGGGATTTCTAGAGGAGAATATTGGGCTTGAGAGGGTTTTCCTTCATGATGAGCCACCATTTTGATGATGAAACATGACTTTTTGGATAATTCAAACCCCTTGCATCATCCCTTGAACCTTTTCATGGAGATACATGCCTTTTTTGAGATTATATCACCCTTGGAGGGTTTCCTACTCACACCTCTGGGTTAATTATGGTTTACTTTTAACTTATTACATTATTTTAGTTATGTTTGTGGGTTGGCTTAATGACTTATCCACCTTGTATCATGGATAACTAATTTTTAGGGGATCTTAGTGCAAATTAGAGCTAAATCAACTTAGTTTCCCTGATATATATGAGGATTTCGATTTGTCTCTTTCTTCATTGTCATACTTGGAACATGACTTCTATTGATTAGTGATTCTTTTCTCATGTGTTGTGGAGTCCTAGTTGAGTGACTTTTTTGGGTGGATTTGTGATATGATGGCATCTCTTTTCATGGATGTTACATGGTGAAGTAAGTTAGTTTATTTCATTTATCTTGGTATTAATTTATGTAGGGTTAATGTTATTTTTCTAAGTTGGTTTATTTTTTATTTCTGTTCTTGTCCCTTATTGAGATAAACCTTTCCTCCAAGTATTTGAGGAATAGAGACAGGTTTTTCTTTCCCTTAATCATCTAGAAAATGTAGAACCTAAATTTCAAAACATAGGGTAAGTTTGATTATTTCCCCTAGTTTTCATAGATTTTGTATCATCCCAAGGAAACCCTATAATTATTTGTATCCTATAATCGATGTGACCTAGATTGAGAAAGCACTTGTACATCTCTCTTGTGGCATTATTTTCAAATATAAAGGTCAATTTTATTTTTAATTCATGGTATTTTAGGGTTAAATTACAGGAAAAAAAAAATAATAATAATAAATTAAAATAAAATAAATTAAAATTAAAAATACAATTAAAATTAAAATTAAAAAATTAAATAAATAAATAAAATAAAATAAAATAGATAATATATATAATATATAATATATATATATATATTATATATTATATATATAATATATATATATATATATTATATATATATATATATATATTATATATATATATATATATATATTATCATAGTTTCAACATTTAATGACTTGTTCATGTATGCCCTAGGGTTAGACATTGTGTAACAGTGTACTGGAGAAGCAAAATTGAAGTTTTTAATTCAAATTTTTAGCCATTTTCAAGGATTTATGTCAATGTTTTATTTATTTTTTTTAGCCTTATTAACTGTCCAAATTTATTGCAACTTTTCCCTTAGTCTACTCTCTAATTTAGCTTACATTTCTTATAGTTTTGATGCAGGAGCATCCGAATGAAGAGGCGACAGCTGGGAAATATTTTTGTTTCTGTTTTATTTTATTTCATTTAAAATTAAGTCTGACTCAGCCATTGTTAGTTCCTAAATTAGGCAAACAAATTCAGTTAGGGTTAGTTCAGAACTGTTTGAAGAAATTGTTGGGCAACCGAAAAATAACTGAGGGACAGTTCCTCAACTGTAAAAGAAATTGTTAGCAATGTATTGAAAAGAAAGGAGAGAGAGAGAGGTAGGGGTTCTTCTTCTTTTTTTTAGCCAGGTTAGAATGTGTTTGTAAGCCTACGAGCAGAGTGTAAAAGAGGCCACTGATATTAGAAGAGCAAGCCAGAGAGAGAGAGAGAGACAGAGTCCAATATGTAACCCTTTATTTATTTGTTATATGCAAAGATTAATTCAAATCAATATAAATGTGTCTTTTGAGTGATTTAATGTTGAATTTAATGTGAGTCAGGGTTTCTGTACAATACATATATATGTGCAGGTGAATTCGGCGAACACAAAGAGGAGAGCGAATACACAGAGAGGAAAGAGTGAAAACAAGGTGGAGGATCATGATGGATCGTTGAATCCATTTGAAGGAAGAACCAAAGAAATGCTTGAAGCATCGTGATTAAAGAATCACAGAGTTTAAGCTCGGGAGAGAAGAATTGCACAGCGGAATAGCGAAAGGAAGAACCTTTGAAGAAATCCCAAAACCACAAAAGAACTGAAGAAATGGCGAAAAAAAACCAATTTAAATGAAGGGCGAAAGAACGAAGTATCGTTGGACCGTAGCCGTTGGATCTTTATGATCAATGGCCAGGATTAAATCGCATCGGTGGAATCCTTTTGAAGTTATCGGAACCGAGCTTTAGGTAGTTGTGACGAGTGATCGTCGATGATCAAGGACCATTGGATCGAAAAAAAATCAACGGTCGCGATCTAATCGCAAATCAGAAGTCAAAGGTGTCAAGGGATAGAAGCCATAGAATTGTGATGTTGCGATGGTCGATACAACAATCGTCGATGAAGCACTGGTCGAGATCGGAGGAGAGTAATGCGACATGCGAAGTTAAGTGGACCTGATAAGGAATAGGCATCGTTGTATAGTGTTTGGAATCCGAATTTATCGCATATCATACGAGAAGGAGTTATGTGTTGGGTGACCGCGAACAACCCCGATTGCGACTAGCGATAAAGGGGAGCCCTCGAAAAATGTGCAAAGACTATGGAAGAAGCGGGAAAAGGTGTGTTACACATGTTTTCTGCGAATTTCCTTTATAAAGGTTTTATAATAATTATAGCGCCGATTTGAAGGATTTATGTGGTAAGTCCAGGATAACCAAGGTTAAAGAGGAGTGGTTATATATATGCGCGATTAAGGACTTAAAGGGTTATAGAGTTCCAATAGGAAGAAACGATGAAGGGAAAGACTGGGTTACTGAATTGAATCATTCCGCAGAGACTAGTTAAAAGGGTTGTAGCCATTAAGGTTTGAAGATTGGTGCACATAGGTATTTGACGGCATCATTTTGGTATCAGAGCAGGTTTTCCTTCTCTTAGTAAAGATGGAGGTAGGAATAAGGGGTCAAGGAAGAGACGTCAGAAGAGCAGCAGATGAAGAGTTATGAGAAGAGATTAGAAATTTAACTGCACGTTTGACAGCAATGGAAGCAGGGAGGTGTAGAGATCTGGAAGGCGGGGATGACAGTGAGGAGGAAAACATAGCCACAACAAATGGGTCAGATGACAAAGGACCCAAAATTAAGCTATTGAAGTCATTTTTGTTGGCTAGCAGTAAGCCAAGATCGGAGCTCTCTAATTATGATGGAAATTTGTCCACAAAGGCCTTGTTAGACTGGATAAGTGAATTAGATAAATATTTTGAGAAGAGATCAGCGAAGACAAGAGCGTCAAGTTTTCTATCACCAAATTGAAGGGACATGCAGCTTTGTGGTGGCATAGTGTACAGGAAAAAAGGAGGAGATTAAACAAACCCATGATTAAAAAATGGGACAAGATGGTTGCAAAAATGAAGAGCAAGTTTCTGCCTAAAGATTATCAAATTTCCCTTTATAGACAGGTACAGAACCTGAAGCAGAGAATGACGACTGTGAAGGAATATACTGAATAATTTTATAAAATTAACCTAAGAGCTAGATATGTCGAAGATACCCCTGAGAAAACAGCGAGGTTTGTAAATGGTCTACGGATGGAGATCCCACACGAAATTAGTATTCTTTCCCCTAAGACCATGGAGGAAGCTTATCAAAGTGCTTTGAAGGTGGAGGAAAAGATTGCTAGGAAATAGAATTCCAGAAGAGGACGTGGTTCTGGTAGAGGTAGGGGATAGACCTTTGGCAGAGGTAGGACTGCCAACAGCAATGAAGAGGGTAGTAGTTCGAAGACTTAGGACAGAGTGCAAAGGAAGGTAACACTAGAGGAGGAAGGCCATACCAGCAAGGAAGAGGTAATGGCAAAGGCAGAGGAAATGCCTATCAGTGTTACAAGTGTCACAAGTGGGGACACATGTCCTTTGAATGTCCTGAAAATGAACAAATGGGGCAGAGGGGAGCATATGTTTTTCAACCCGAGGAAGTGGAGGCACCACCACAGGAGGTGGAGAATATACCAGAAACCAGGGAAGCCTTGGTGTTGAACAAGATATTATTAAAAACCAACTAAGGAAGTCACTGATCAGACACAGAGGAAAGCATTGTTCCGGACTGTATGCAAGTCGCATGGGAAATGCTGCAAATTGATTATAGATAGTGGAAGTACTGATAATCTGGTAACTATTGAAATGGTGGAAAATTTGGGTTTGAAGAAGTTGAAGCACCCAACTCCATATAGGGTGTCTTGGTTGCAGAAAGGTCACCAACTACTGGTCAATGAGCAGTGTGAAGTAGAGTTTCATATTGGCAAATACAAG
Organism: Pinus taeda; assembly: GCA_000404065.3. Taxonomy (NCBI): domain Eukaryota; kingdom Viridiplantae; phylum Streptophyta; class Pinopsida; order Pinales; family Pinaceae; genus Pinus; species Pinus taeda. Next base: position 62,649 of record APFE031014711.1, read on the forward strand.
GACAAGGTGATTTGTGATATCATGCCTATGGACGTGTGCCATATTCTGTTAGTCAGACCATGGCAGTATGATAGGAAGGCCATCCATGACGAGGCAACAAATTGTTACAAGTTTTTTAAAGATGGGATTAAGCATACCCTAGGGCCCATGAAGGAAGAGGATGTTGCAGAAACCAGTGGAACAAAGGCACTACTGTTAGGTGGAAAAGAGTTTTTGCGACAAATGGAGGATGATGAGGTGAAGTATGCAATTGTGCGAAGGCAAAAACCAGTATTGGTCCATACTGAAGTCACTGACTTACCTAAGGAAATACAGAACATGCTGCAAGAATTTAGTGATATTGTGGTAGACGATCTACCAGACAAATTACCACCAAAGAGGAGCATTAGTCACCATATTGATTTTATTCCAGGAGCCAGTTTTCCAAACAAGGCTGCCTACCGGATGAGTCCAAAGCATAATGAAGAAATCTGGAATCAGGTGCAGGATTTGTTGGACAAAGGACTGATTCAGGAGAGTTTAAGCCCTTGTGTAGTGCCAACTATTTTAGCTCCCAAGAAAGGAGGTGAGTGGAGAATGTGCATGGATTCTCGGGCCATTAACAAGATTACTATCAGGTACATATTCCCATTACATCAGATGGATAATATGATGGATTGTTTGAGTGGAGCAACATATTTTTCAAAGATAGACCTAAAAAGCAGCTACCACCAAATCAGAATTCGAAAAGGTGACGAGTGGAAGACAACTTTCAAGACTAATGAAGGCTTGTACGAATGGCTATTTATGTCATTTGGATTGAGCAATTTGTAGAAATTTTGAATAATATGACACATATTCACAGAGATTATCTCGATTATACACTATTGCAGAATACACACATAATACATAACCTCCTCTATGTTGATCATCAATTTACAAAAGCAGAAACAATAACATGCACACATAGAAGCATCAATCACACATATCAACACAGTATTTTCCTGGGGAAAGCATCTCGCTAAAAACCCCAACTATCTCTATATTATATTGATTGAGAACATGTAACAATACATAGTACAATACTCTTCACAAGTATCCAGCACTATCTCCACCTGTTACACACAATACAGCTCAAATATGATCTCTAAATCTCCTCCGCTGCTTGCCTGCCTCCACTGCACAATACCTACATGAGAATGAATGAATCCAAACTCGTTCCAAGTTCTATTTACCTTGGAAAATCACTCATACTGGAAATCACGTGAGCACAGGCTATATTACTGGGCATCTACTACGCAATTCTCATGGGCATACTCAATCCATTGATTGTGCAAGATCTCATGCACAACTGATAGTCACAACTCACCCTTTCACTTACCTCTAACACTTGTCTCCACTGAACTGTCCATGCA
>APFE031014711.1:66687-136941 GCA_000404065.3 Pinus taeda
TCTGGCTCTGCATGTTGAGAGGTAATATACCCTCCCTCTCAACCACCAAGTCTCCATCAGTTGCCTTGCTGCTCAAGGCTTTGCATGCATCTTGAACCTTAAGAGCATACAGTTTCTTGACCCGTGAACCAATCTGCTTCACCTGTCTAGTGATGATGTGTCTAAGGAAAACCTTTCCGTCTCTGAAGACTACATCATAGCCTCTTTCTTCTAGCATCGCGATTGACACCAAGTTTCTCTTCAGTCCTGGTACATACTTGACATCGGTCAAGGTAAGGTGAGCTCCATGCTCCCTCTGAAAAATAACCGTGCCTACACTTGAGACACTATACTTCTCATCATTACCCATCCCTATGAGTATCTGGAGATCTTTCTCCTCCAAAGTACTGAACAAACTTTTGTCACCAGACATGTGGAAAGAAGCTCCACTATCAAGAAACCAACCACTTCCCATCATGGATGAAACCATGCATGCGAAGAGTGTGAAATCAAACTCAAACGGTGAAGAAAGTGCCTCACCTTCAGATCCTTCCCCGGATCCCTTCTTGGACTTCTTCTTTGGGAAATTAGTAGCATAATGGCCCAACTCATGACAACGAAATCATCTCACCTTCAACTTGTCAACCTTCTTCCCATCATTGGAAGAACTGGATTCAGAAAGAGAAACCTTCCCCTTCCCCTTCTTCGCCTTACTCGCTAAGGCACAGTTCTCCTCATCATGCATAGATGAAGAACTGTCTCTAGTGCACTGTCTAATCTCCTCTTGCACAAGATCCGACAAAAGTCTCTCCCATCCTGGCAATTTCTCCCTTCCATTCACCGAGTCCTGGTAGCTATGCCAACTCTTAGGAAGGCCAAGGAGAGCTAGACTCACCATATCCTCATCCTCAACAATTACCCCCACACTTCCCAGCTCATCTCGGCATTGGGTGAACTTCGTGGATATTGGGGCATATTGTCTCCATTCTCACACTTAATGTTTCTAAGTTTTATCCTTGAGTGCCATTCCACCAGCTGAAAAACTCAACCGCTTCTGATCTAAAATTCGTGAGAACAAAGTATTTCTTGTACAGAGATCGATTGTATGGGCATTCACCGGATATCCCACCTTCCAAAAGAAGGATGAATCCATAGGCTACCTAGCCTGATTACAGACTCTTCCTGAAGAAATAAAATGTAAAACTTTCTAAATAATAGATCTGATGATCAATCCTCGCTTTGATATCCTGTAGAACTTTTCTACAAATCAACCAGCTCTGATACCATGTAGAAATTTTGAATAATATGACACATACTCACAGATATTATCCCGATTATACACTATTGCGGAATGCACGCATAATACATAACCTCCTCTACGTTGATCATCAATTTACAGAAGCAGAAACAATAACATGCTCACATAGAAGCATCAATCACACATATCAACACAGTGTTTTCCCGGGGAAAGCATCTCGCTAAAAACCCCAACTATCTCTATATTATATTGATTGAGAACATGTAACAATACATAGTACAATACTCTTCACAAGTATCCAACACTATCTCCACCTGTTACACACAATACAGCTCAGATCTGATCTCCAAATCTCCTCCACTGCTTGCCTGCCTCCACTACACAATACCTGCATGAGAATGAATGAATCCAAACTCGTTCCAAGTTCTATTTACCTTAGAAAATCACTCACACTGGAAATCATGTGAGCACAGGCTATATTACTGGGCATCTACTGCACAATTCTCATGGGCATACTCAATCCATTGATTGTGCAAGATCTCATGCACAACTGATAGTCACAACTCACCCTTTCACTTACCTCTAACACTTGTCTCCACTGAATTGTCCATGCATGAGTTAACTGATGTATTCTTTAGTTGGCATTATGAGTTACAATAATTAGTGAATTAATTAATAACTAATTCACACAACTCATCACTTAGTCTATTGGCCAGTTAGACTAAATACAACTAGTTCAACTAAGTCAAACTGAACACAACTCCATTAACTGCTCATTTAACTCCACAGAACTCAACCACTTGAGTTCTAACTGAAGTCCTTCATGCAATAGCTCAGTCAACCCATAGGTAACCGTGTGATTCCTTCAGGAAGTTGCATGTGCCACATCTGTAGCTCCAACTGAAGTGCTCCAAGAGAATAAGATAAAGTTTAGAGTCCAAATATTACTAAGGGCTAATAATATTTGACTGTTTCTATTTTTACCTGACAGTCTAAAAATAGACTCTGATCACACCGTTGTGATCCAAAAAATAGAAGTCCATCTATTTTTCCCAACATGACAAATCATCCATAAACAGTATCCTGCAACTCATAGACCATGATCCATATGTCTAAAAATAGACAGTCTAAAAATAGACTTTGCGCCAAAACTTGCTTGCGGGACCACTTAGTGAAGGCGACTCCTTTCCACTAAGCTCCATCATCTTGTTGCATTCTCAACAAGCATTTCTTGTTGCACACTTTTCAATGCAATTCCCCTAGCACGTTCATGTGGTTAATGAACAAGATGCTCAAGGAATTCATTGGAAAATTTGTGATTGTGTATCTGGATGATATACCTATATTCAGCAAGATGAAGGAAGAACATTTTTCGACACGTGAGGTATGTATTGGAAAAATTGCAGCAGAATAAATTACTAATAAATTTGAAGAAATGTTATTTTTTCAAGAAAGAGTTAATTTATGTGGGATTTGTGATTTCTAAGAATGAACTAAAAATGGATTTGGAAAAGGTTGTAGCCATAGTTAGCTGGCCATCTCCCAAAAGTTTGTTTGAGGTACGGAGTTTTCATGGATTGGCGAGTTTTTATCGGAAATTTATTAAAAATTTCAGTGGGATTTGTGCACCTATGCTAGACACCATTAAGAAAACAAATCACCATTTCCATTGGATAGAAGTGGAAAAAAAGAGTTTTCAACAACTCAAAAGGAAAATTACCGAAAAACCAATTTTGAGATTACCAGATTTTAATAGACTTTTCCAAGTTCATTGTGATTCCAGTGGGACAGCCATTTGTGCAGTGCTCAGTCAAGAGGACAAGCTAGTAGCCTATTTCATTGAGAAACTAAATGAAACTAGGCAGAAATACACGTCTTATTACAAAGAATTTTACACAGTGGTTCAAGCGCTAAAGCATTGGAGACATTATTTGTTGGCTAATGAATTTGTCTTATTTTCAGACAATTCTGTGTTGCAGTATATTATGCAGTAGCATAAACTGAACCATAAACATGTGAAGTGGGTGGAATACTTGCACTGTTTCACGTTTGTGTTGAAACACATCAGAGGTCAAGCCAACAAAGTGGAAAATGCATTAAGTAGAAGGAATTTGATCCTACAGGAAAGTACAATACAAGTACTAGGATTTGAACATCTTAAATACTTGTATGAGGTAGATGCAGATTTTAAGGAAGCTTATGAAGCTTGCCAAAATCCATTGTTCAGAGATAACAGTTCATGGCTGGGCTATAATATGCAAGAAGGATTGTTGTTCAAAGGAGGGCAGTTGTGTATTCTGGAATGTTCTATGAGAGAGAACTTAATCCAAGAAAAGCATAATGGAGGTTTAGCTGGGCGTTTTGTCATAGACAAGACCTTGGATCAGTTAAGCCACTTTTACTATTGGCCAAAGATGCGCAGAGATGTACAAAGATTTGTGACTAGATGCAAAGTGTGTCAGCTTGCAAAGGGACACAGCTAAAACACAGGGTTGTATACGCCCTTACCCATTCCGAACAGACCATGGGACTCAGTCAATTTAGACTTTGTCTTAGGTCTGCCAAAGATGCAATGGGGATTTGATTCCATCATGGTGGTGCTGGATCATTTCACTAAAATGGCACATTTCATTCCATGTAGGAAAACTAGTGACGCCACATATATAGCACATTTGTTCTTTACCGAGATAGTCAGATTACTGGCTTGCCAAAGTCTATTATTTTGGATCAATACGTTAAATTTACAAGACATTTTTGGCAAAACTTATGGAAGAAATTAGACACCAAACTAAACTTCAGTTCAGCTTATCATCCATAGACCAATGGTCAAACCGAAGTGGTGAACCGAAGTCTGGGAAATTTATTGAGGAGTTTGGTTGGAGAAAATTCTTGGCAGTGGGATCGTGTGCTTGCACAAGCGGAATTTGCTTATAACGATTTGCCCCACCGAAGCACAGGCAATAGTCCTTTCCAGATCCTATACGGAATGCACCCACATGGATTACATGAGTTACGGGATTTGGGACAGTTGGAATGCAGGACTGTTGATCATGAAGATTTCGCAAAGGCAATCAGCGATCTTCATGAACAGGTGAAATTAAAATTACAGAACAGCAACCAAAGATACAAGAAGAAGGCAGATTTCAAAAGGCATGAGGTACAACTCAACGTAGAAGACATGGTATTAGCACACCTACACAAGGAGAGGTTTCCTAAGGTGAATACAACAAGTTGAAATGGAAAAAAATTGGGCCTTGTAGGATTCTTCGGAAGTTTTCTACGAATGCTTATGAACTGCAGTTACCCCCAGGTATTGGAATTTCACCCATTTTCAATGTGGCAGATTTGTATCCCTACGTTATAGCAGATGATGAAGACAGATCGGAAAAATGAAAATGGGACACCCAGAAAGAGAATGATTCGTGGATTAAACAGATGCCCCCAGCAAAGCCTCTAGAGATTGAACAGATCCTAGATACCCAGGTGGCCAGACGGACTCGAAGGAAGGAATATTTGCAGTACCTAGTCAAGTGGAAGGGTCACCCTATTGAAGATAGCTCTTGGTTAGATTCTTGCTAGATTCAAAGTGTCGAGTACTCTATTGAAGAGCTCATGAATAGGAGCCATGAATTTAATTTACCCCAGGAGCCTGATGCAGGAGCATCCGAATGAAGAGGCGATAACTAGAAAATAATTTTGTTTCTGTTTTATTTTGTTTCATTTAAAATTAAGGTTGACTCAGCCATTGTTATTTCCTAAATTAGGCAAACAGATTAAGTTAGGATTAGTTCAGAACTGTTTGAGGAAACTGTTGGGCAACCGAAAAATAACTGAGGAATAGTTCCTCAACTGTAAAAGAAACTGCTAACAATGTATTGAAAAGAAAGGAGAGAGAGAGAGGGAGAGGTTCTTCTTATTTTTTTTAGCCAGATTAGAATGTGTTTGTAAGCCTATGGGCAGAGTGTAAAAGAGGCCATTGATATTAGAAGAGTAGGCCAGAGAGAGAGAGAGAGATAGAGTCCAATATGTAACCCTTTGTTTATTTGTTATATGCGAAGATTAATTCAAATCAGTATAAATGTGTGTTTTGAGTGATCGAATGTTGAATTTAATGTGAGTCAGGGTTTCTGTACAATACATATATATGTGCAGGCAAATTTGGCGAAAACAAAGAGGAGAGCGAATACATAGAGAGGAAAGAGTGAAAACGAAGCGGAGGATCATGATGGATCATCGAATCCATTTGAAGGAAGAACCAAAGAAATGCTTGAAGCATTCATGATTAAAGAATCACAGAGTTTAAGCTTAGGAGAGAATAATTTCACAACGGAATAGTGAAAGGAAGAACCTTTGAAGAAATCCCAAAACCACAAAAGAACTGAAGAAATGGCCAAAAAAAAAGTGAAGAGAAGGGCGAAAGAATGAAGTATCGTTGGACCGTAGCCATTGGATATTTATGATCAACGGCCAAGATTAAGTCGCATCAGCAGAATCCTTTTGAAGTTATTGGAACCGAGTTTTGGGCAGTTGCGATGAGCGATCGCTGATTGATCAAGGACCGTTGGATCGAAACCAGATCAACGGTCGTGATCTATTCGCAAATCGGAAGTCGGAGGTGTCTAGGGACAGCAGCCATAGAATTGCGATGTTGCGATGGCCGATACATCGAACGCTGATGAAGCGTTGATTGGGATCGGAGGAGAGTAATGTGACATGCGAAGTTAAGTGGACTCGATAAGGAATAGGCATCGTTGTATAGCATTTGGAATCCAGCGTTATCGCATATCGGAGGAGAAGGAGTTATGTGTTGTGTGACCACGGCCAACCCTGATTACAATTAGCGATAAAGGGGAGCCCTCGAGAAATGTGCAAAGACTATGGAAGAATCAAGAAAAGGTGTGTTACACATGTTTTATGCGTATTTCCTTTATAAAGGTTTTATAATAATTATAACGTCGATTTGAAGGATTTATGTGGTAAGTCCAAGATAACCAAGGTTAAAGAGGAGTGGTTATATATATATGTGGGATTAAGGACTTAAAGGGTTATAAAGGGTTATAGAATTATGATAGGAAGAAACGATCAAGGGAAAGATTGGGTTACTGAATTGAATCATTCCGCAGAGACTAGTTAAAGGGGTCGTAGCCATTAAGGTTTGAAGATTGGTGCACACAGGTATTTTACGGCATCAAGTTTATTCACTATTTTCAAAGCTAAATTTGTTGTTGTCATAATTTATTGTTTTGCAATAATTTCTTAATTTAAAACCCTATTTTATAGCATCATTTAATATTTTATTCTGTTCGAGAAGCATATTTGGCACTCTTTAGGATAATAATAGCCTTTTGATTGACCCATATCTCACTTGAACCAAAATTTGGAATTTATTCCTTCATCCACCTCAAACCCTAATTTACCATGCCCTTATATGATGGATCTAGGTTGTAGGATCCTTAGGAGGGACTTAGCTTAATATCCTTGGGTTACTTGATCCCTAAGCCCTACGAGGGAAGCCTCCGTTATGTTGTATTATGTCATTCACTAAATAAATGGAAGTAGTGATTGAAATGGTAGTGGTGACATTCTCATGTGTTACACATTGTCTATGTCACATATAAAGGCTTTTCACTACGTTCCATATTTTTCTATAACCTTTTTGGTGTCATTACCAGAGATCCTTGGGTTTCTTGATCCTCAACTTAAGATCCTTGGGTTTCTTGATCCTCAACTTAATATCCTTGGGTTACTTGATCCATAAGCTATACCATGGAATCTTCCCTTGTGTTGGATTTTGTCTTTTACCAAAGAGAGGGGAGTACTTGTTGGGGTGATAGTGGTGACACTCTCATGTGTTACACTTTTTCTATGTCACCTAGTGAGGCTTTGCACTAGGTGTAAGATTTTGTTGCAACAATCACCACGTGACATGACTCCTACAACTGCTTAATGTTCTTATGTCCAAATGGGAAGTTATTTCTATGGATTCAATTGTGGGTTTTCCACTCACATCACAAAGGTGTGATGCCATTATGGTTGTAGTAGATAGGTTAAACAAAAGCACACATTTCATTATAGTTACGAACACTTATGATGTCACCAATGTGGCATGCATGTTTACAAGTGAATTTATTTGAGAACATAGGTTGAGTAATTTTGGATAGAGACTTTTGGTTTATGTCCAGGTCTTGCATAAGTTTGCAGTTAGCATTATGGGCACTTGAACTTTAGCACAACTTATCATCCTAAAATGGACAGGCAGATAGAAAGACTGAATTGAGTTATGAAGACATGTTGAGGATTCATGTTATGCATAACCAAACCCATTAGAAGAAGTACCTACCTGTGATGGAGTTTTCTTACAATAACAATTACAAACTCAATAGGTATACCTCCTTATCAATCTCTATATGGAAGGCCACATAGAACACCATTGAATTGAAAAATGTTATAGGACCGAGTGATATTTGGAGCTAAATTTATCGAAGAAATGGCGGAATGGGTGATTCATATTAGATAATGGTTAAAGGAGGTGCACAATAGGATAAGAGTTATGTTTTTGTACAGATTAAAGTTATGAGATAGGAGATTACATTTTTATTCAGGTCAGACATAATAGGAGCATCATTTAGTTTGTAAAGGGGACAAATTTGTCACATTGATTTATTAAGCCATTTAAGATTTAAGGAAGAATTGGACCAATTGCATGTTGTCTTGTATGTCCATTCCATTTGCATAAAACTCGATGTTTTTCATTTATCAGTTTTGCAAAATTTTGTTGTTGAGGAATATCACAAATTGAATTGGAAGGAATTGCAATTCTCGTATGTGGAAACCACTATGGTTGAACCATTATGCATATTATACTATAAGGTTTGACAACTTAGACATTGTTTGGTGTACCGGGTTAATATGCAGTGGGACAAGTATAGCACACGATCTTCTACTTGGGAGCATCTGAAGACCATATATCAATATCATCCCTCACTTTTTTTACCATAAATTTGGGATGAAGTTTTATAAAGGGTGGGTGTATGTAACACCCCATTTTGACCTGGGAAGCTACATTTACTTATGTCCTAATTGTATTTTTACTACTTGTTATCTTTGGAACATCGCTAAACATTGGTAATTCAAATTTATGGACATGTGGACATACTTATATGTAAATGATATGAATGATTACTATTATGTTTTTAATGATGGGTGTTATGTGATTTACTTCTAACATGCAATTTTTAATTGAAGGATCTTGGTACGTGGTTACTAGGTTTAATGATATGCTTAAATGTAATCACATGTAAATAGTATATGGTTATGCATGAGATCATGTTGTAAACTAACCTACAAGTTGAATGGGCGATGTGATAGTTGGAGAAGTGTGTTATTAAGTAGTTGATGCCATGGATATTAAATGAGAAATGGAATAATATGAATCATCCTTGAGTTATTTTATATTGGTTTGAATGCATTTCTATGATAGTTGGTAAAATGTAGGTTTTTCAAGTGGCACAACTACCTAAAACTATATAATAAATGACAATGCCATAGTATAGTCCATTATAGTGTGTTGATTTTAGTTTTATCAAGAGAGGTGAAGGCATTGTCCATTTTTATCCTTCGAAACTTGGAGTAGATGAAGAACTATGTTAAGCCACACTCCCCTAAGCATGTGATGATGAATACCAATTTCTTGTTGGGGAAGCTTGGTCTTCCATTTATGAATTGTTTTTGGAGTTAGGTCAATATAGTTGATGCTCTAATATAGTGTAGCAAAGGAAGGAGGGGATCCAGAAAATCGAAATAGGTGAGGGAGGAAGGGAATTCAGAGTAGTTGGAAGTGTTGTTAGGTTTTGTAGTGCCTGACTTATTCTCTAATATTTGGTATTAAATGCTTAACTAAGTTATGTTAATCTAGGGAAATGCTTCATTTATTTTAAAATTGTTGGGATTGATGAATCTATGCTATTATAATTAAGTGTAATGATTGATTTATTTTCATCATGATGTTTATTACACTATCAATTGGGTTGTGCGCATATAGAAAGTTTGCATTAGATGTGATGGTGCTTGTTATTAGTACCGTACTCATGAGCTATGTATGCACTAAGTACACATACATACATTGTTTGTGTATATTATCATTAATATGATATATTAAGAAAATAAATAAGCTTGTTTGTCACTTGTGTATAATGTCTTAGTATATTAATTAAGTTAATTGATTTGGTTAGAATTAATATTATTGATTAAGTTGACTTATTTGATTAGAGTTGATGTGATTTATTGAGTTAATTGATTTAATGAGGTTAATGCTATTATTAATTTATTTATATGTTAATGTTTGTATTAATTGATTGAATTAACATATGTGTGTGTGTGGAATTTCCATGTGTTAAATTGAATTAATTAAGTTTGGTATGGTTTAAAAGTTATCTATTACATTAAGATAGGATGCCAAGGAAGGCTGGCTCTAATGATGGGTTGAGATTTTCGAAGAGAAGGTGCAAGGAGGGGTAAGGGGAGGGATTTTGGAGAAGCGAAGGGTGTTGAGCATTAGGAGAAGGATTTTTGGTCTTGTGAGGGAGGAGAAACATAATAAGGGGAATGGGAATTTTGCACTGGTATTAGAAATTGGAATTGGGATTTGACTTTGTATTCTGGACATACTGGAGTTGTGGCTCTAGGACTTTGGGAACAGAGGTCCAGGAAGCCCCCTAATGTATTCCTCGAGCTAGGGAGACAATGACACTATTCCTAGCTAGCTATCAAGATAAACATTCAATTTTAGTCTATGGATAATGGATAAGAGACAACTCATCTTAGCAAGATCAAGTGATAGAACATAAGCAAACTTGTGTAAAGGTATTTTTCTATCTTAATGCCTAGTTTAGTTATGTAAATTATTTATTATGGTGTTATATAAGATTTCCAAACTAGAAATTATATTATAAATAGAAATTTTATTGTGATGTAATTAGAAATTATAGTGATACAATGATATAGTTGAAATTAACAACATAGTATACAATTGATATAGTTAGAAATGAAAATTTATTTCTATTCAAATGTCCATGCTTACTACATAATTTAATAGATTCAGATGAGGTCTTAGTGAAGGACATCACATTATTGGTTTAAAAGTGCATATTCCCCCTTCATGAATCAATGTTTAAAAATACATGCACCTCATCATGGTGACACAAACTTTATTGGGCCAAAAACATTTTTGATTAGGTCAAAGGTATAGATTGGAGCATCTTTATAAAAAAGAAAAACAAGGGAAAATCTATCAACCATAATAGGCCTTGGAGTTCTTTTCATGACCTCATTATTTAGTAAGGAAATATATAAGTCTTCATCTGCACATTTCAAGATAACCAATCATTGCTCTAAGTTGACTATGGTAGTAAGAAGTTCAATTGTTTAGTGGAGAGAGGGGATCTCACATGCTATGGATAAAACTACCTCAATGCCATAAACAAGTTAGAAGGGTCTAAAACATTTGGTAGCCTTGACAGATATCCAATTGGCCCATGATCGCAAGAAAAACATGTGACTCCAATTGGTTTTATGCTTTTTTATTATACTTCGAAAAAATTTGAGAATTAAATTGACTAAATTATGAAGCTAACTCATAGAATACCTCATTCTTGAAATGTATGTTGTGGTCGGAGATAAATTGTGTAGATACATCGAAACAAGTGATGATAGGGTTAGAAAATAAATGGTTCTCCATGTGAGAAATCTTATTAAATATTGACATTGCTTTAGCCCACTTGGTGAAGTCGTTTATGGCCACAATGATGTACTTACGACTTCCACTAGCGAGAGGGTAGCATTCCATATAGTTGATCCCCCATTTGCAAAATTGATTGAGGGTAATGATGGAGTGTAATGGAGTAAGTGGAACTTTGATTTTGTAGGTGAAAGTTGGGAAATTATCACATCACATAATCACATGAATGTAACCATGAAAAAGGGAGTGACAAAAATATCCCACATTGAATATTTTCTACGTGATGGTGATTCATAATAAATTGTTGCACCAATCATCACTATAATAGTTTTTAATAATCCATTATGTATTGGCATGAATTAGGCACTAATACACAATGGTATCAATTCCTTGTAGATAAAAGTTCTCATAGGAGGAGATAATTAGGATATCAATAGTGAATGTGTCAATGGTCATCCCAAGAGAGATGGGGGCCAAATTTTTATATTTGAAGGTATAATGGCATTTCCATAACATTGTCCATCTAACAATATTAGGAAAATCTGCTCATTAGGAATGGCATCATTGAGAATTGAGTATATTATACTAGTTGTGAGGTTAGTGATGAACTAGGTAAGGGAAATACTTCAAGGTTGAACTCATGGAGGATGACTATCCAATGAGTGAACTTGTCATTGAATAGTCATCATCCTAAGATGTACCACATGGGGTTTGAATTCACCACAAATCTTGTTTGGGGAAGTTCAATGAAGTGTGGAGATTTTGGAAAAATGGACCATGGAGAAGACCAACTTCCTGTCATGATTGTATTTTTAGGATGGTCTTGATATGTTTTTACTAATATAGTTATTGATGTGTTCACAACTATCTTCCCTTTGTTGAACTAACAAGTTGACGACAGTCAAAACTAAAGTTGAAATGCAAAATATAAATTCCTCCTTAAAGACAATGGGTTTGATAAGGGTGTTGTGGTGGGTGGGTGTTTCAATACATAAAACGACTATTGATCTTAATCACTCCAAACAAAAACAAGGATCTAAAATAATAGTGGCAAAAAACATGGTCATGTGTTATGTAGTTGGGAATAAACTTACTACAAAAATTTCATTTGTCTAGGAGGCTCCATAGTTGGCATAAAGGTCATGGTGGGAGAAGCTTTATAATTGCCTATACTTTTAAATTATTAATGATAATCCCTTAATTCAAGATAACAAATTGAAGTAGACATCCAACCTTGACACATAAATCACAATTGGGAAGTTTTAAGAAAATGTTATTGTCAACTTTGAAGGAATAAAATGCAAAGGTCCTTTAAGTGTCGTGAGTGTTGTTTCGATCTATATGTGAGATCATCAAGGTATAATAGAACAAAGTGGGCCATATCATGGAATGCAAATGATTTGGTTTGTTGAGAAGTTATTCCAATGTTCTTAACGGAAAGGGGCATGACATGATAAAGTGAAATTCCCTAGGTTATGGTCAATGTGTTCTTGAATTGATCCTCATGGTGGATATGGATTTGATTATACATGGAGAACTTGTCCAATAAGGAGAGGAATTCATGGTTAATGCATTCATGAATTACTTGGTCAATGAAATGAGTAGAGAAGTTTCCTTTGGGACAAGTTTGTTTGATATTCTTGAAGTCAGTGCAAATATGAATATTGTCATGATTTTTAATATGAGGGATGAGATTGGATACATATGGGTAGATAAAATATATGTTGTAAGGTTTATCAATTTCTACTTTATTAGAAATGGATTTTGTAGGGTGAATAGGTCATTATTTTGTTGAATGAGTGTTGCATTCACTAATGTGTTGAAGTAATGTTTGATAATATAGGGGTATATGCCTAGTACTTTAGAATATGACTAAGCAAACATTTCATGGAACTCTTAGCATAGTGCTTTCTAAGTTGTAACCTATATGGGGGAATAAGAAATGATAAGAATATTTCAATGACCCCACCAGTAGCAAAAACATCAATAGAAATGGTTCTAAAAGGGATAAGAAGGAAAAGTTAGGTAAGTGTGTGAGTGGGTTAGAAACGAGAAAGAGTTTGCTTGTTAAAAGGACAAGAACTCAACAAGTTGAATATGTGATATTTCTTTAGTGATTAAAGCAATTATTATAAGAGGGGTCATTAATTGGAATAACTAATTTCCTTAGGAATTAGGACATGTGGATCCTATTGATTAACTAGAATAGGAAACAAAAACAAAAACAAAAAATATCATTCATGGTTGCTCGATCATTCTTTGATATGTTGGGAGAGTTACATGGATGCTTTTGGGTTGGCTGAGAAACCCATGACCACTAAATAGGAACACTTAAAGGAATTGAACATATCACAATTCCATCACACTGATATGAAGAGGATCAAATCATGAGATGGCATTATTACAGATAAGAGCAAGGACAATGTGTTCAAGTTTATATGTCTAGGATTCAAAAGTAACCCATTGTTTTAGGTATTCCACAATAATAAATTAGGATATTAGTGAACCACTTTGGAGGTTGACATAGCCTCCAAAGGTAGTTGTAACTTTTGAATTGGAAGCACACATGAACCAAGTAATAAAGCTTTTAATCTTGAGCTACACATGAAAGTGGACTTGCAAAAGTATCGAGAAGAGCCATAAAAAAAGGCATGAAATTTGAAACCACGATTTAGAAAGAAAAATAATCCAAAAAGCACTACAAACATTGTGATGTAGATGGACACATAGATACAAAGTGTTGGAAGCTTCATCGATAACTATACTTGAAAAAATACAAGTCTAAATGTGTTGGAAGTTTCATCAATAATTGTAACAAGATTGAGAGAGGCTTCTCAGTGAGCGTGTGTTGCATCCTACAGAGTGTAGTAAGGTTGGTGATGAGTTTTGTATTTTCTTATTTGGGACATTATCCTAGGATGAGAGCCCAAGTAAGTTCCATTATAAATTTATTAATGAAGAACTATTGATTAGGCAGAGTTATGTTTATGTGTATGTGATTCAGATCAAGTAATTTTGCTTCAACTAAATATTTTTGGTTAGGATTCAGGAACTTAGTCGTGTATTCCATGGCTTCTTGGGAGTGGGAGCAAAAGCAGGAGCATGGAGTGACATTTTCAAAAGCTTCCATGTCGGGATCGAATTTTATATAATATATATTTTTATATATTTTGATGCATATATGTCAACAAAATCATGTAGAATGATGAATTAGTGATAATAAACAAAAAACATAAAAACATGGATTAAACCATATAACATCATTCATATAGTAGTTATAATATTCATCAACCACGAGCCCACAAATTACAAGTTCTCATTTATATAACATGTAAGGGTGCACATAACCAAAATAACATTGAGTGCAATTGAGCTTTGAACTACAAATATATCAACAAAATAGGCTCTAGATGACCTATAGCATCCAAAAAAATCATGCTACAGCAAATACCTACATATCATCAAAATCAATGCCTATCTTGAGATCTTTGTCATTAATATCACCCTCTAAGCATTAACATAAGATAGAAAAAAACATAACATGTCAAGAGAAGATTTTGTTTGAGTCATGGTTACATTTGTAGTAGGGTCATGATAGCGCATTTTGACAACCAATGTCATTAACATCAAGGTACATAGAGGGCTTGGTGCTCTTGATTAAATACGAGTGGTACATGTCCAAGAAGAGAGTAATGGTAGTTACATAGATGAAATGTTTATGATAGAATGCAATTCCAATTTGGTAAGAAACATTATTTGGACTATATTGCAAGAGCCAAGGAAAAGTGAAGAAATAAATGCACTCTCTAAGTCAAGATTTAAGAGGAGAACAAAAAGGTAAATGCTCTTTATGATAACGTTCCTTAATGTGATCATTTTTGTAGCTTTATTTGATGAACTTGATTTTAAAACATATGAACATCCATGACCATTTCCTTTGAGTTGGTTGCAAAATAATTCCACTACGTGAATCATGAGGCATTATAAAATTAAGTTTTTCATCAATGTCTATTTTGTTGATGTGATGTGATGTTTAGAAGTTCTTATCTGTGGGAGAAGGTTTCTCTCTTTTACAAAAAACAAAAACAAATATTGCTTGGTCAAAGATGGTGGGGCCTAATTCATGGAGGCACATGGGGGAAAGGATAAAACAAGTTTGGGAAAGAAGTTAATTAAAAATAGTTAGAAGAAGGGTATCTTTCAACACATTATATATAGGACTTGGAGAAACCTTTGGAAGTTATTTGTTTCCACCTTCTTTATAATTGAGATTTTATGGGTCCCAAAATCCTCTCATATTCTAAGGCATGTTTTCAATGGAATAAGTTCCAAGTATGGCTCTAAAAGGATAAGAAAACTAAGCTGGCCAAGTATGATGATGACTCAGAAAACAGACAGTCTACTCATCTGAATGCCAATAATTCAAGAGGTTGACTAAATGTGTGGTATGTATTGAGTGATCAAATTCATTGGTCCAAATGGTCATTAATTATCACATGTAATTATGATATGGGTTAGAACAAATTGAAACCTTTCCAATGAGCTAAAGAAACTTAAAAGTAGAGTCCTTATGAGATATATATGGCTTCTACAAGACACACACACACATATTTCATTAATAGGTGCATTCTAAAACCAATATAGAATTTGTTACATATGTCTATAATGATACCACTATGATCCCAAGTGGAATCACCATGGGTAATGACATCATTGAAGCACCAAGTGGAAGTCACACCAACTCTTGTTACTCACCCATCTGGATATAGCCACGTAAGAGTATACAAAAATATTCATATAGAGCTTTCCCGTGATAGGTTAGAGTAGTGAGTTCAACTCAACAAGCTAGGAAAATTTTAAGGATCCATACTTATCTTAAAGTGTAGAAACCTTGGCGAACCTTTTCAATTCTTAAAATGCCAACCATAAAATGTTTGACAATTTTTTTTAAAAAATACTAAAATTTATAAGAATTTGATATAGTTTCTATAAATTTTTGTTGGTGTTTAGAGTAAAATACTTGTACATTGTAAAATTTAAGCAAATGGAATGGAAATTTGTCAATCCCTTTTTGGGAAAAAATGAAAAAAAGCCTATGGGTGAAATTTAGCCCCTCTTATTTTTTAGTTTTGGTCAACAAAGTGACTTATCCATACAATACTAGTCGAGAAGATTCCAAAGGAAGTCAAATTTTTATACCTTTGCTTATATTTGGTTAAGTTTTTGAATATCTCTATAAAAAGAGCATAGAGGGATACTAGAAGGAGGCAATGTATAATCTAGGCAGTCTTTTGAAGATATTCAAAGGGATTTCTTCCTTGTCATTGTGTTGCTCAAGAATCTAGTATGAGAACAAAGTACAACATGATATTGGGCTAAAATATTTTGTAGAAAATGAATGTAATTCCATCTGTCTACCTCATTTAGAATGCACAAAAAATATGTATGTGGAGAGTGTTCAAGATGATTGTAATACCTTTAGAATAATAAGATAGTGCATTCCAATGTTATAGTTTTTCTTCAATAGAAGTTTTCTCTAGTGTAAATCAAGTATGTTATACATACATGTCTGTTTTTCTTTTTGCACTTAGTATTTAACAATAAATGGAATTAAAGAGTGTCGGTTTGAGGCATTAACACTAAAACAAGGGACGTTTAGTGTTGGAAAAAATTGTTAACAATTTGAAATTTTTAGATATTAGCCCATGGATGAAATTTAGCCCTTGATTTTTTTATTTTTTATTTTGTTGACAAGGTGTTTTAGTTATATAATACTAGTTGGGAATATCCCAAGGGAATTCAAAGTCAATATTTTTTATCATATTTGACTAATTTTTTTAATATCTCTATTAAAAAGAGAATAAAGACAAAATAGAAGCAAGGAGTGTACAATCTCAGTATTTTTTTAGTATAGTTAAAGAAATTTATTCATTTTCATTGTGTTGTTCAACAATCTAGTATGAGAGAAAATTACAACATGATATCAGGATATAAATATTTCTTAGAAAACGAATGCAATGTCATCTATCAAGCTCATCTATAATGCACAAATATATTTATGTGGAGAGTGTTCAAGATGATTGCAATACCTTGAGAATAATAAGACAATGCATTCTAATGTTGAATTTTTTTCCTCCACTGAGGTTTATGTAAATCAAGTTTCTTATCCATGCATATCCATTTTTCTTTCCACACTTAGTATTTAACAACAAATGGAATGAATGAGTGTTTATTTGAGTCCACACGAGAACTATCTAACCTCTATAACACACATACACATTTGATTGATAGGTGAATTCTACAACTCACTGTAGAACTTGTCACATATGTTCATAATTAGACCACTGTGATCCCAAGTGGAAGTACCATGGGTAATGAGATCATTGAAGCACCAAGTGGAAGTAACACCAACTCTTATTACTCACCCATGTGAAGCTAGTGACATAAGGTTATACAAGAATGTTCATGAAGAGCTTTCCTGTGATATGTCATAGTAGTAATTTCAACTCCCAAGCGAAAGTTGTGCCCTCAACAAGCTAGGAAAAATTTAAGGGTCTATAATTATCTTAAAGTGTAGAAACATGGTGAATATTACTAGTTTTTAAAATTCTAACCATAAAATGTTTGATTATATTTTCATAACATGCTAAAATTTACAAGTATTTCATATATTTTATAGAAAATGTTGCTAATTTTGAGAGTAAAATACTTTTATATTAGAACTTTTGGGTGGATAAAATGGAAATTGGAAAATCATTTTTTGAAAAAAAAAAAAAAAAGGAAAATTAGTCCATGGGTGAAATTTAGCTCATGTTTTTGTTTGTCAACAAGATGACTTAGTCATACAATATAGGAATATTCCAATGAAGTTTGTTGATGATAGTAGCATCAGAAAGGTACTTTTGCATTGACCTAAGTGTCTAAACATGTGGGATTCATCCAAAGGACCTTTAACCTTAGAAAGATATTTTAATTAAAGGAAATTCCTTTTACAAAAAAAAAAAAAAAAAGGTGAGTTAATATAATGAAATTGAAAGGTTATTTACATTAATGAATTAGGTGAATCTCAATTGTTGATCTCAAATGAAGTTGATATCTAATCTCAACCATTAATCACTTTGGAGATTAGGGTTATGGATTCAATCATTAACTCAAATTTATAAAAGGAAGGTTAGGTTAAGGGAACAAAACATCAAGTGAGCATAGAATTGTGAGATAATGAGGATCTAAGTGATTGGGTGAAAGACATTCATCCAAGTGTGCAGGATCAGGTGAAACACAGTGAGTGATAAAGGAACTTCATTCAAGTGTTTAGTTCAAGAAAGATAGCAAATAATTTTTTAGTAGCATAGTAATTAGCTAGCAAGAAGGATGTAGTTGGGCATACAACAAACCGAAAGGTGGTTGTACAATGATTTCATAGAATAAGTTGTATGTGTGAATCTAGTTGTACAAGTTTCATGAGAGTCATTGCAATAGGATGTAAATTTTGTACAGGTGCCACAACAGGCCATACAACATGGAAATATAGTCCATACAATGTCATGAGGGTCTGTACAACAGATTGTCTACAAGCAGTAGGTTCGTTGTGTTATTCATGTTTTTTGGAGGGGCCTTACCATCCCTATAGGTGCCCAGTAATTTCTAGAAATGTGTTGTAGGTTGTATTTATTCTCAAAAGGTTATTTTCCCACCAAGGGATCCCTTGTATGCTGAAGAATTGAATTAATAAAACAATATATTCGAAACGAAACATTCATGTGTGTGCATATGTATGAGATTTTTTGTTTTACTTCCGTTATTTATATTTTAGTTGTTTGTTAAAATTCAAGCAATGGTTTTATCAAGTAGATCTATAGTAAATTAATTTACAACAAGAGAAATTACTAAGTAATAAAATTCCAATAGATAGGGCCAAGAAAATTAGCATGGTATCAAAGCTTGCACTATGAGAGGGGGGGAATTTTTGGGTTTTACATAGACAAGCTAGCAATGAGATTGGTGGAGGCCATTCTTTGAAGGAAGAGAGGGAGGTTGTACTAGTCAATGGTTTGGTAGAAAAATAAATTTGTGTGGGTGTTTAAAAGGACCAAAACATATATCCATATATATTTATAGTAGATTGATTAGATATACAAAGAAATTTGAGCCTACCTATAAATAAACAACAATTTTTTATTATTCCGGGTGCTAAAATGACTTAGCACATGACATATTTTATCAGATCTAGTAATGGAAATAGGGAGGATCAATTTTGAAGACCTATTGGATGTAATGTCTAACTTGTTGACCTAGAAGGAAAGGGTGACCTCTATTTAAAAGGAGCATGACCTTTGGGAGATTACATAAGAGGTTGTTCCTGTATCAACAGATGTACCAATCAAGGCAGTTCATGAAAAGAAGGAAATAAGAAACTAGAGAGTGATAATGGATGTCTTAAAGGATCATTTGATGTGACACTTGGTAGAGAATTAGTAGGCAAAAGAGATGCTAGTGGATTTTTTGCTAAGTGAGAACATGAACATGAATATGATCTTGAGGAACAAGCTCAAATTCATGCAAATGTCAAGGTTCAATAATGTTACCTATTACTTCATGAAGATCGCATAGATAGGAGATCAGTTGGAAACCATTGGGGAGAAAGTGGATGAGCCAACACTCATCAATGTGGCATTAAATGGGTTCACTAAGCCATGGGAAACACTTGTCAAGGGACTTTGTGCTTAGGAGAATCTTTGGGATGATTACACCTAGGAAGAGACTCATAAGGAATTTAAGGCTAGAAAACAAGGGGATGGAGAGGAGAACTTGGCCTTGTTCAGTCTGACAAATAAGAGAAAAGGGAAGGGTTCCAATGGTAATGATGAGGGATCACAAACTAGGAAGAAGAAGGCTCAAGTGCTTCATTTTCCATGATAATGGGGATTATGTATCACAATGTCCAAATAAGAAGAAGAGGAAGGGGAAGTTGTAGAAGACAATAGCATCAACAAAGGTATATCATAATGAGTTTGAAATGAATTTTGAGAAGGAATTCTCATAGGTCTCTTTTCTATTTACAAGGACCATCATCAGGAGTGCCTGGTACTTGGATAATGGTTTATCATGCCATGTTATAGAAGCACAATAGATTTTTAACAATATAATGAATAAGTAATTAAGGTTTCATGTGGCGCTTGGTGATGATTCCAATTATGCAATGAAGGTAAAGGGAACCATTAAGTTCCAACTTGAGTCATTTGGAATGTTGGAAGCCATGGTTGTGTTATTTATACTAGCACTGGAAAAGGACTTGTTCTTAGTCCCAATTATAGAGGATAATGAATATAATTTCATGTTTAGGAATGGGTAGGTGCTTGTTTTTATAGGGGATACTAGCCCAAACACAATAGTTTCCATCAGGGTTAGAGAGGGAAAATTTTATAGGTTCAAGGTAAAACATGTTCAAGCTTTTGTACTCGACCATGACATATATGCTATAGGAAATTTCCAATCCTGGGGGAGATTATTACTGGTATCTGATATTTCAATATTGCGTAGAAGAGTGTGTGCACTTGGAAATAATGTCAATGTTTATTTTCCAAGTACCTAGAGTGGGTCTAAGGGGATCTTGGATCTCTTTCACTATATGTGTGTGTACTAATGTTAATGGCATTAGTGAAGGGAGTGTTATATTATTTCACATTCATTGATGTCTACTCTATAAAAACCAATATCTTCTTCATGAATACCAAGGATGAGGTCTTTAGTCAGTTGTAGAAGTTCAATGACCGGGTGGAGAACCAAACAAGCAAGAAGATAAAGGTCTTGAGGTTAGATAATGAGATAGATTACACCTCTAGTCACTTCAAGGATTTATACAAGGAGATAGGGATCAGGAGAGAGATGTTAGTCTCATGCAACCATTAGAAAAATGAGCTTACTAAGAAAATGAACCAATCCATCATTGGTTTTGCCAAGGTTACACTACATGAATAGGATTTACCTATGTTCTTTAAGTAGAGGCATGTAACAATACAGTATATGTGTAGAATAGGGTTCATCACAAGATATTCACATGACATGGGGGGACAAGACTCTTGAGGAAGCATTCGTAGGAACGAAGCTATATATAGGATACTCGATGATCTTTGGTTGTAAAATATACATCCATGTCCCTATGAAGAAGATGATAAATTTGGAGCCTTTAAGAGAGAAGGGGATATTTTTTAGAAATAGTTAGACCTCAAAAGCTTATAGAATCTTCATCCAAATGCGAAGGAAGAGAGTTGTGAGAAGAAATATTAAATTCAAGAACTTGGCATTTAGGAAGTCTCATGAGTTCCAACCCATACTGACAAAGAATGAGGAGTAAGAGGCTCCGAAGGGAGAACAACACTTAAAGACTTCTAGTTCAAGGAGTCAACCTTAAAGTGGGTAGTATTTAGTAGCTCCTTCTATTTTTTTCAAGAGACCAAGGTGTTTGAGCAGACATTAAAGGGTGCTCAGGAACATGTTAAGGATATTAAGAGCACATTCAGGGAGAGTATGCCTCCGAAGAAGTTTATGAACTACATGCCATTAATGACTAACATCATTGAAGAGGCGATAGACAAGTAGGTTTGGAGGAATTCTATGGTAAAGGATGATACATGGGACATTGTGTCAGGATTGGAGAGAAAGCTCGTTCCAAGTAGTTCTTTTAGAAGTACCTTCCTCACTAAGAGGGAGTGTTCATGATAGTAGCATTGGACAAGGACTTCTGCACAATTTTAAGTGTTTAGACATGTGGAATGCATCCAAAGAACCTTTAACCTTAGCAAATTATTTTAATTAAATCAATTATTAAATCAATTTCCTTTTAGAATAAAAAATTTAATTAATTTAATTAAATAAAAAGGTTATTTTCATTAGTGAATTAGATGAATCCCAATCGTTGATCTCAAGTGAAGTTGATATATAATATCAATTGTCAATCAATTTGGAGATTAGGGTTGTGTATTTTGTTAATAAATCAAACTTATAAAAGGAATGCTAGGCTTAGGGAAAAGATACATCAAGTGAGAACAAGACAGTGAGATAATGAGGGTATCAATAATTAGGTGAAGAAGGACATTCATCCAGGTGTGCAGGGTCAAGAGAAACATAATGAGTGATAAAGCAACTTCACTCAAGTGTTTATTTTGGGAGAGATAATAAGCAATTTTTAAAGTGGCAAAGTAATTAACTAGCGAAAAGGGTGCGACTCAGCCATACATGGAAATCGTACTACAAGTCCAGAGGTGGCCATACAACATTGTCACACAACAAGTCAAGAAATGGGTTGTACATGTAGATTTGGTTGTACAAATGATGCAAAAGTCATTGTAGTAGGTTGTACTGTTAGAAAACCATAAAGGTATAAATATGTTCTTATATTGATAATTACCTGTGATATTCTTGTGGACTTATTATCTTCTCTTATGTTCTTATTTTATCTTTGCTTCATCAAGCAATCATCAAAACAAAACATGAAGATCAACGACACTAGATGTAGGCACTCAGCTAGGGCTAACACCCCTCTCTAAGGGAAAACCCAGTCAAAATCTTCCACTAACCAAATTGAGATAGACCAAGACCTTAGACCTTACCAAAAGACTTTCCTTCTCTACCAAATAAACCTTCCAATATGATTCAGAAAAATTTAATAGTATCTTCTTTTCCAACAGCTACAGCCCAACAACAACCCCGAATTTCAACCCCCAACAACCAAAATTTCGGCCTCCCTAGTAACTTCAGAATTTCCCATGTGTGAGGGTAGAGACAAAAAAATTGACTTCTTTTTGCTTGACAAAGCCATCCTTCTTCTTCGCTAGGGTTTTCTTCCTATTCATTGAACTTTTCACCCTTTTTCTATCTCCAACTATTGCAGATCAAACTTGTGACTGATGTGCTCCAAATGAGTCAAGTTGTTGTCCTTTTATAGTGGATTCTAACTCCCTAATTAGGCTGACTTGTACAGGTTGAGGCCGACTTGGTGGAGGAGGCCTAAATGACCTAATTCACATAAAAATATTTTTTCTTGATTGATAATGCCTAAGAAGGGTCTATTACATTATGACATGGACAAGGACACTTAACATAAACCCTAGAAGCCTAAAGTGGAGGCTTTGACCTAATAACCATTAACCCAAACATGAAACCCATGTTTTGATAAGTCAATGTCTTTTATAATAAAATTATTTTTCTTTCTTTTGATAAATACATTACATCATGACTTAAATACAATATGAAGACCTACACTAGTTACATTCTTCAACACTTCCTCTTAACTATGGAGGTATTCGTAGTTGCATATATACAAAGGTACATGGAAGATCTCAAAAGATATACTCTATGAAGAGTCACAACACACGAAGTGCTATAGATTAGATACCTGACCAGGGCACTATAATCGGGTGGGACTAAGGTGTACTCAATCTTTAACCACTTTAGGTACCATCATGCTTTTAAGCTCTAATACCAACCCAGGGATCTAGGTGTGTATCCAAGGTCAGAGGTCCATAACCAACACCACCATCCCTACTTCAAGAGATAGACATCAACACATATACCAGCCAGATGTCCTCCCAAGCATCTTGTTTCCATAAGATGTTTCATCTCTCCTTATCAACTAAATCAAATATTATATATCCACTACTCCAGGCATGTTTCAAATGTTCAACCTTCTTATGGAGAGATTTGCACACACACAACCCCAATCAGTAATAAATATTTAAATATATAGACACAAACCTTCAGGGTCCTCAATCATTTATATCATCATCAAGGTGCAACTTGTCAGAAGCTTTCTTCTTTCATTTCTCTCGTAGCACCAAATACAACCTTAGTACTTCCTGATTCTTTTGTTTGCAAATTCATTTGTAGTACTTTTATTCATTCTTCGGTTTCATTCTTTCTTCAAGGAATTCATTATGACTGTCATAATATGCCCTCCCTCTTAACTGGGGAGATATACCCTTTCTTTCATCCAAGCTCCCTCTCAACTTAGGGAGATCAACAACTTCATTCTTTTATAACATTGTAGAGACTACAATTTTTCAAGGATTTATTTCTTTCTCATGGCATCAAGGTCATCTTGATCATCATCATTCTTATAACTTCCTTTGTCATGCTCATTGTCAACATTTTCAACATCTTGAATATTATGTACCTACAAAACTTTAATAGCAATTACAACCAAATACAAATATATAGAATCATGAAGTTAACTATATCAAAATCATGTCATTATAATGGAAGCATCAAAACATTCAAATACCTAAACCTAGTTAGGTTTGTATTCATCGATGGTCACATATTTTATATTCTTGACTTCAACAAATTGCTAGGGTTTTGTCACAAACCCTAGACTCCATCATCAAGACTTAAATCAACTCAAACAATATATTAATCCAAGCATATAACTATACATCTACGACTTCAATATTATTTCATAGAATTCACAATTGACTCTACTAGGGTTTTGTTACAAACCCTAGATTTCAGTAATCAACAATCAAGTTAGCATATTCATATATACATATCTAGGATTTCACTAGCATCTCATGTCAATATTTATTAGGTAACCCCGAGATACAAACATCAATACATCAATGTTTGATATACAACAATTTTGACCAGGATAGGATTTCAATCATATGGACAAATTTACCTAGGGTGTCATTCCTAGGATCTTACTTTAGTTATTACATGGTTTTTGCTCATAAATCATAATTCATTAAACCCTAAAAATCTAGTGTTTCATTATATAACCTAGACATTGAACAACAAACCCTAAAGGAATATGGTTTTTACCATGACATTATCAAAACCTTAAACTTTAAAAGAATAGGATTTCACAATCTATTCTAGAATTTATCAACAATCCCTAAGTAGACTAGGGTTTCACTATAAATATTGACATACCCTTAGCACCAAGAGGAAAGGTTTTTACAGTGAACCCTAAAGGTTAGGGTTTCACAAGAATAATAAAATGACAAGAGACAGTATAACGAGGGTAGATTCAATCTAATTATTAAACAACCTAACAAGAATCTTCATGATTCAAAACCCTACACCTAAGATAGTTAGTAATATAACGAAAATTTCAAAATAAAAATGATCATAACTTTTATATAAAGAAAGCCTTGTAATAAATATTGTAATCTGTGACATACCTTCAGTTGTCTTTAACAAAGCTTGTAGATCAATTCTTGAATGGATTCCTTTGAAACAAAACTTATTCCATGCTTCAAGTCTATCCTTTGAATTCTCCTCCATAACCTTTATGTATTCTGCAAGCTTTTCTACCAAGGAAAATTATAAAGAAAAGGTTATTAGTATACAATGAAAACAAATCTCAATGTGAGGAGGAAACCAAACATAAGAGAGAAAACAAGGAACAAGATACTTATCTTTTGGTAAAATGGTGAAGGCTCCCTCTTAATTCAATATTTCTGAGGGATACCTACAACATTATGAAAACAACTTCAAGAATTTTTAATAAGACATATTAGATCTATGAATCCTAAAGATCAAAACATAAAACATTACAAAACTTAGAATAGTAGATTTAGAAGGATATGTGAGAGAAGACTTAATAGTATAAGCCTTTGACTTCAGATTCTTCAGTCTTGTTCTTCTTTGATGGAGCTTCATCGACCATATTTGCATGTTCTATTTCTATCTTCTTATTTCTTGGATTTTCAGGACAATGAATTTTGTAATGACCCACCTTATGACAATTGTAGCATTCAATCTTGGATAGGTCAACTCTCTCCCTAGGTCCTTTAAAATTCTTGAATACACCCTTCTTCTTGTGTTGAGTAGTGTAGGCATTTGAAATATTGTCTTCTTCATCCTCCTTTTTGTCACTTAGTAATGAGATACGGTCTTCTTCTTGACTGTATGCATTCCACATTTGTTCAAATGTTGGATTATCTTTCCAACGGTTGATCCCTGATGCAAAGGAGCTCTAAGATTTTGGTAGACCTAGTAGTGTAGAAATCACGAGTCCTTTCTCTGGTACAATTTCATCTATATCTTGGAGTTCATCTCTTATCCTATATATCCTTACAAAATATGATGAAATAATATCATCTTCCATCATCTTAATTGTTCTTAGTTCATTCTCAAGATTAGTTATCTGACCAATATTCTTGATGGTGAACAATTTGGAGAGGGATTCATACATTTCTTGTGCAGATTCTAAGTTGGATATATATGGGATTAGCTTGTCCTTTACTCCATCTGCTATCATATTCATGGCCAAGATGTCAGTTTCCTTGTACTTCTCCTTTTATGCATCATTTATAGGTTTCTTAACTTTTCCTTGAACAAGATCCAAAAATTTATGCTTAGCAAGAATAAGATATATCTTCTTCTTTCATGACCTATAGTTGGAGGCTCCTTCTAGCTTGTTTTTTGTCTTCATTTAGGTTTTCATAGTCTTTATAGATAGAAGTATTCTCTTCTTATATGATCCTTTCCTTAAGTACCTTATTTTGTTCCTTCCTCCTTAACTCATCTTTCAATTGACCTCCAACTGTCTTTTCCTTCCTTCTTCACCTTAGCTCTGATACCATGTTAGAAAACGAGAAAGGAAAAAATATTGTCTTATTTCTTAACTTTTCCTTGAACAAGATCCAAAAATTTATGCTTACCAAGAATAAGATATATCTTCTTCTTTCATGACCTATAGCTGGAGGCTCCTTCTGGTTTGTTTTTTGTCTTCATTTAGGTTTTCATAGTCTTTATAGATAGAAGCCTTCTCTTCTTATATGATCCTTTCCTTAATTACCTTATTTTGTTCCTTCCTCCTTAACTCATCTTTCAATTGACCTCCAGTTGTCTTTTCCTTCCTTCTTCACCTTAGCTCTAATACCATGTTAGAAAACCAGAAAGCAAAAATATTCTCCTACATTGATAATTACTTGTGATATTATTATGGACTTATTATATTCTATTTATGTTCTTCTTTTATATTTGTTTCATCAAGAAATCATCGAAACAAAACATAAATATCAACTACACTATATGTAGGCACTCAAGAAGGGATAAAACCCCTCTCTAAATTAAAACCTAGTCAAACTCTTCCACTAATCAAATTGAGATAGACCAAGACATTATACCATACCAGAATATCTTCCTCCTCTACCAAGTTAGCCTTCCAATATGATTCAGAAAACTTCATTAGTCTCTTCTTGTCCATAGCTACAACCTAGAAAATATCCAGAATTTCGTCCACCAACAACCAAAATTTCATCCCTACTGTAGATCCATAATTTCGGCCTCCCCAACAACTTCAAAATTTCACACGTGTGAGAGTAGAGAGAGGAAATTCGACTTCCTTTTGCTTGGCAAATCCTTCTTTCTTCTTCATTATGGTTTTCTTCCTATTCCTTGAACTTCACACCCTGTTTTTGTCTCCAGCTATATATTGAACGTGTGGTTGATGTGCTTCAAATGAGTCGAGCTGTTGCTCTTTTATAGTGGATTATGCCTCCCTAATTAGGCTGACTTATCCAGGTTTAGGCTGACTTGTTGGAGGAGGTCTAAATGAACTAATTCACATAAAAATAAATTTGTTTCTTGATTGATAATTCCCAAGAAGGGTCTATTACATTATGACATGGACAAGGACACTTGACATAAAACCTAGAACCTGATAATGGAGGCTTTGACCTAGTAACCATTGACCCAAGCATCAAATCCATGCTTTAATAAGTCAATTTATTTTATAATAAAATTTATTTTCTTTCTTTTGATAAATACATTACATCATGACTGAAATGCAATTATGAAGACTGAAAATAGTTACATTCTTCAACATGTACAATATATAGGTGCCACAATAGGCCACACAGTGTAATAGTATATTATACATAGTGCCACAAGGGTGCATATAGTAGGTTATCTGGAAGCATAAGGTTCAATGGGTGATTCAAGGGTTTTTAGAGGGGTTTTACCATCCGTACAGGCACCCAGTAATTTCTAGAAATTTATTGTGGCTTGTGTTTGTCTTTTATGGGTTCTTTTCCCAGTAAGGGAGCCCTTACTTATTGAAGAATTTAATTAATGAAATAACATACTTGAAGGAAATAATTTATGTGTGTGCATAGGCATGAAATTGGCTATCTTAATTCAATTGTTTATATTTTATTTACCTATTAAAAATTCCATCGATGCTTTTCTTCAGTAGATCCATTCTAAATTAATTTACAACAAGAGAATTTACTAGGTAATGGATTTCCAATAGTTAGAGTTAACAAAAATAACAAAGTCAAGGTTAATATACCTTTGACCATATTTCACTAAGTTTTGTATATCTCCATGGCAAGAGCACAAAGACAAAATAGAAGTGGGCAATGTGCAATGTGCAATCTAGACAATTTTTTCAAGATAGTCGAAGAAATTTCTTCCTTGTCATTAAGTTTCTCAACAATCTAGTATGAGAGCAATATATAACATGATATTGGGTTATAATTCTTTTGTATAAAATGAATTCAATGCCACTCATCTAGCTCACTTACAACACACAATAATATTTATGTGGAGAGTGTTCAAGAGGAATGTAACACCTTAAGAATAAAGAAAATGCACTTTAATGTTGAAGTTTTTCATTCATTGAGGCTTTCTCTAGAATAAATCATGTGTGTTATCCATGCACGCCATTTTTCTTTCCACAATTATTATTTAACAAAAAATGGAATGAGAATGTGTTGCTTTGAGGCATTGAGACTAAAAGTGACAAAATCATAATATTTCTTTCCACTTAAGACATGCTTTGACAAACTATCTAGAAGCATAGCTTCAACATTTTATAGACTATTTCTACGTGGATATTTTTATTGCAAGTCTTATATGGTCATTTTACAAGGTTTGTAACTTGTTAGTGTGATTTAATAACCAACCCCATAACTTATTGCACGCACACACACACGCACATATACTCTTCCAACTAAGTGATTTGCATGCAAATTACTAAAAGAAGGGATGTCTATGTTGGAATATATTATTGTTAAATTTTGTGGTGTTCAAGAGTAATGCAATACCTTGAGAATAATAATACAATGCATTCCAATGTTGAAACCTTTCCTTGATTGAGGTTTTCTCTAGAGCAAATCAAGTGTTATGCATGCATGCCATTTTTATCTTCACACTTGGTATTTAACAACAAATGGAATGGAAGAGTTGGTTTGAGGCATTAACACTAGATGTGACAAAGGCATGGCATTTCTTTTTTACTTAAGATGCACTTTGACAAATTTTCTAGAAGCGTAGCTTCAACAATTCATAAACTATTTCACATGTGGACATTTTTATTACAAGTTTTAGATGGTCATTTTACAAGTTTCTTAACTTGTCAATGTGAATATTTGAGTAGTGTATCCCACAACTTACTATGAAATTATACACACATACACACTAAATTAAGAAGGGAATGAGTTAATGAATGCAAAGAGTGGAGAGCCAAGACCAATGAACCAGTCTACATGGAGGTGAGAGCGAAAACAACAAGAGAAGGTTATAGATTTGTATAGGAGTCCTCGTAGGCATGTTGAGAGTTCAACTACACCCCATTGTAGTAAACATGGAAGGTCAATAGAAAAAAAAATAATTAAATAAAGATACATCATTACCTCATGAAAAATTGAGGGTACCAAATCACCAAGCACACAGTAGGAGTTGATGCATCTCAACAACAGTTGAATTCCATTATGGCCAAATATGGGGAGATTGGGGAGATTGGTGCCCTCAAGTGGCTCCAAAATTCAAAGGTAAGTTGCCATTAAAACCACAATCCACAGCAAAATCACAAAGATAATTTCACCACACTGTTTCCAGATCCCATTAATGTTCATCACATGATGATCATTACCAGGGTTGGTGCAGTTGCATAGAGCAATTCTCACAATGTCTATAATATCCCAAATAGATAAATTTATAAGGATTCTGGGATATTATAAAATGTTATTTTTATTTTTAATTCTTTTTATTTTTAATTCTTTTAATTTTGAAAATTTAGAACAACAACAATTTTCACAAAATGGGGTTGAATAGATGCGAATGTTGGGCTTTTGAGCCTACATAAGTCGTTGGCCGACTTTGACAATTAGTCCATAATCAAAATAAATTCCTATCTCCATAAATACTTATCGGAATCGGATGATATTTAGATCAATCCTAAACCTCTTGACGAGAGGAATCTAATGAAAATATCATCATCCATGAATAAGATGACCCACATGAAGTTTGGCCCTAGTTTCAAATTTTAACATATGGATTCTATGAGGTTAGGGTTGGATAGAAAACCTTGGTTTATGGCAAAGACTTGAGATTTGATGTATGAAGCCCTAGATGGGATAATCCCTAGTAGATTTGGATGGATACTTGAAGGCAACATTGGTATATGGACCATGGACATTGATGGCTCTTGAAGATTGGCTCAAGAGGGAGAGGATCACCTCTCATTGAAGATAAGTATTTCTTAACTTATGATGCTTCTTACTTGTTATACTTATAGATATGATGAATATGTTTATTGCTTGTACTTCCTGCATATGTATTTGAGTATATGGATGTTTCTAACCTCCTTGATGAGATGTGATGAGTAGATCCTTCTTGAGGATCATTTTGAGATGCAGATCTGGAAAGAGATAAAGAGGTACTTGATGAAAAGATGACAAAGTGCTTCAAAGTATGCATGGTATGTTGTGTTTCAGCTATTGACTCAGTAAGCCCTAAGGTATGACGTGAATGTCTCTTTCTTTAATGGCTCATACATGCATATAAAAGTGACTTGGATATATGTCTCCTATGATGGAATTATGCACTTGATGTTGAACATTTTGACCTTCTTGAATTCTATGAGGCTATCTAATGTTGATACATTGATACTCTTGATGTTTGGCTAACATCTATGATCTATTTGTTGGATATCTTGATCCTATAAAGAAGGCTAGCACCATGGCTCTAGAAAATGATACTCTTGATACTTGTCATGATGGATTTCATATAGAAGGATAGTTCATTGACTCCTATACATGAGTTTGTTGGTAATGCTTGCGATAAGCATGATGTAAGCATATGGAAAGAATGATTGACACTCTTGTTGTTTTGATAAATCTTTATTGCATGACCTAATTTGATCTCATTCGTCATGAAGAGCATGATAACCTTGATGTGAGAGGTATAAGTGTAAGATTGACATTCTAGATCTCTTACTACCTATGGTCTTATCTTGATGGCATATGGTTAAACTGGATACTATAACTTGATGGAGTGACTTGATAGAAAGTGTTATTGTGTTCATAATCTTTGAGATCTATCTACTGCTTTGAGTCTAAACCTTCGATGAAAGATTGATGTCATGATGTTGATAGTCATACGTTTATGATCAACAGATCTGTTATTGAATGACTCAAGCATAGACATGGTGCTTACATTAATGAAGATGAATGATGCAGATCCCCAGTCAGAGGGAGAATCTCTTCTCAATATTCTTACCCTTATTACTATTTGTATTCTATGATGTTGAAGTATGATTTATGTGCATCTGACAATATTGATCTGCAGCAGAGTCTTAGATCTAAAGCCCATACAGAAATTAGGGTTTTTGCTCTGGTCACAGTCACAGATCTAGGAGATCTCATCCTTGGATGCATGCATGCTAAGGCCTAGACGTCGTCTAGGCGGTTAAAGTCACTCTCATGCTAACTTGAAGGGAGCGACCAGAGGTTTGACTATTGTGAACATCATCTGAAGCTTTCTAAAGATGTCTGAACTCTGAATCATGATGTCCCTAACATATTCTGCCATTGTTAACTAATTTCTGAAATTGTTGAGTTAAATTGTTGATCATATAATGAAGTATTGTGCATGAAATCAGATAGTCACCTGGAAGATGTCAGTACCATAGATGTATTTTGCAGATAACAAGAAGTTTTGTTGTAGGAAAAGCTTGAATGTTTTCCATAACATGAACATGCAGATTGAATTTGTGTTTGCAGGTGACTGGGACATATAGATATGTCATTATGTTTGTGCTACAAGAGATTGGCATGATTTGACTGATTGATATAGATGAACAATGTTTTGTCATGGTGCATGACATTAACTTTGATGATTGAGATATGCTCTGAATATAGATCTCACTACGATAGCAAATTTGGACTTGACTTGATGTCTAATAATTCGATCTAATGATTGTTGATTTGCTCTGATGTCAATGCTATGTGGACACTATGACTTATGTTGTGATTATGAGAATGACTTATGTTATGATTATGAATATGACTTTGAAGCATAAAAACTGATAGACACAAACATATTTGTAATAATAATATATTAATATATATATAAATGTATAAGTGATGATTGTTACAGTGAGGACCCGCATATATATACCTAAGCAGGTGTCATTTCGTGATGGGGCATGTATTTTAGACATGCCTTTTCACTTAAATTAATGACTATTTAACCTAATCAATATTTGATTATTTA
This sequence comes from Pinus taeda, assembly GCA_000404065.3. Lineage (NCBI taxonomy): Eukaryota > Viridiplantae > Streptophyta > Pinopsida > Pinales > Pinaceae > Pinus > Pinus taeda. The sequence continues at coordinate 99,165 of APFE031014711.1, forward strand.
ATATTTACATTTATATTATTTATTTACTTGTTATGAATTATATTCATAACAGAGCCCCTTCCTTCAGAAGCTTTGTCCTCAAATCTTATTGTCAGTAATTTCCTTCAATTTGTTTTTGTCATCTCAGCATATGTAACTCAACACCATTGGTACCTCTACCTATATAATTCGCTTGGTAACACTATATTGAATCCAGGGTTATCGATTTTTTATTTTTTTTAAATAACTCTATTTTTTTCTAAATAAATCTTTTTTTTTTCTAACAACTTTATTTATTTTTAATAAATTGATTATTTAAATAGAAATAACCTTAGTATATATATATATATATATATATATATATATATATATAATATATATATATATATATATATATTATATATATAATTATTGTAAGCCAAAAAAATCATGGCAACCACATCGTTTGCCCAGTGAACCCGACGTGAATCCAGATTGTTGGGGTTGCACACGTTTGATTACGATTTACCCACAGTCCAAATGACAGAGTGTGGTGTCATGTTTGGTTCAAGAGCCCAACCAACAAGCAGTGAGGTGACTCATTGTGTGGATGGGGCAGTTCAACAAGGGAAACACGTAGGGCAGACGACCGTCAACACAAGAAAGGGTTCTGACTGAGAATGTTGTGCCTCGCAGCGTGGTTGACGTCGACGACAACACAAGAAAGGGTGTTGACTGAGAATGATGTGCCTGGCAGCAGGGTCGACAATAATGTGGACAATAGCGGAAGCTTGTATTGACATGTGAATCGACGCCCGACGTCATATACATATCGAGCTGAGTGAACCCACACAAGACACATGGGTTGACCCTTGACCAAAGAGACGTTGCTTGGATGGTGGGGGGGGGGGGGGGGGGGGGGCGCATGATGACGTTTTTGTTTTTTGTTTTGTTTTTAAACTGGGAGTCCACCAGCGGCAACTTAACATGTGAATCCTACTCATCCGCCATATCCTTATAAGAAAATCGTCAAAAACTCATATAACATTGACCCTTCTTTCAGAGCCTTCTTCCTTAAGAATTGCCTCCACAATATTTATATTAAATTGCAAATGAAACGATCCCAGGCATTTAAAATGCACAAGGACAAGTTTCAACATTATGACAGTTTCTGTTATTATATTTTATTCTTGCAGCGTCTCTTTGAACTGCCGGAAAAACTCATTTTCTCCTTCTTCAAGGGACGTGGATGTGAGTATGCAATTGATTAACCAGAGTCCTCCTTAAAGTGCTACAACAATTAGATCAAAATTCTTCACTTCATCATCCTCATTATTTTTATTTACCATTTTAGATTCATTAGTTATAGCTGCATGGTGCAAGCAATGCAAATGCGAGATGCAAAGAATTACTGAATCAACTACAATGCCATCGTAATCACACTAGGACTTGATTATAGTCGGAAATGACATCTAGCCTTAGGGTTAGGGTTAAATTGTTCACTATATATCGTAGCATTTCTTGCCTCAACTCAGCCTGGGGAATAGCATTGCTAATGTCAAAGGACTAGAGGGTAAATGGGTTAACTGCTTTGTGCTTATCATCCCAAATTGTTCCCAGTCCCACTCCGTTGTATAGAACCTAAGCTGGGTCTTCGATGAGCGGTAGTCTAACTAGATCATACATAAATTCTTGCAACAACAAATCTATATACCTATCAGGAATCTCAGGATCCATTTTACACCTCAATGATCTCCAAGATTTGTCTTTTATCTTACACGATGGTTGCTTCAAAGTGTCGCTTGCAGAAGGAAAAAGGTCTTCAAGAGCACTTATGAAGTCCTCATCCAAGTCAACCCCTAAGGAAGCTACAATATCAAACCACATCTCCTCCTTGCTGACTTCAGAATCTACCTGGGTATGACACCATTGAAGTTGTCTTACATGGATGTTTGAATTTGAAACTTCATTTCTTGCTTGCTTATCACAGGTCTGTGAAAGACTCTCAGATGATGCCTCAATGAAATGTTTCCTTTCACCACGTATTTTACCTTCCTCCCAAGAGGAATCTGGAATGCCTTGCTTTTCTTCTAACACAATGTTCTTGTAAGAAACATTTATAGCATGCTTCTATGCATTACACTGATCGACTTCAACCCTCATCAAATCAGATATTTGTTCTAGCTTCCCACTATTCTTTTGGTTAACTGTTTCAATATCAACATGATCTCGAATATTACTCTTTTTTGTACTCTGCAATGGATCTGACATGTCTTGGATTTTGTTTGGCATATCAACCTCCATCGCAGTGCCTATAACATGTTTTTTAACAGTTTCTTCCAAGCTTGGAATGGAATCTCTATCATTTCCATTTGGATCATCATCTTGATTATTTTCTGCAACACCTTCATCTTCAACATTATCATCATTCTGATCAAAATCTTCTTTTCCTGCTTCACCTAGTTTCATTTCTTCATTGCCGCTATTACCTTCCTTATTATCGATTTCCTTTCGACATGCTTTAACTTCTACAATTGATTTTTCTAAATGCTAAAATGCTTCTTGAATTTCACTAAACTTCTCAACGCATTCAGGACTTGAACGTAATGGCACATTGTGCAACGAACAACGTTCAAAGGCCCACATAATTATATTGTGTGCCATGGCTCTGATACCACTGAAGCATAAAAATTGATGGCTTGTTGACTTAAATGTAAAAACACACAAACATATTTGTAATAATATTTTTTTAATATATATATAAATGTATAAGTGATGATTGTTATAATGAGGACCCATATATATATACTTAAGCAGGTGTCCTTTCGTGATGGGGCATGTCTTTTAGACATGCCTTTTCAGTTAACTTAATGACTATTTAACCTAGTCAATATTTGATTATTTAATATTTACATTTATTTTATTTATTTACTTGTTATGAATTATACTCATAACAGACCTATGTTATGATTATGAGAATGCCTTGATGAAGCCTGAGGCTCATATCACATGGATGATTACAACTTGTTGATATGATAAATAATCGAACTCAGACTTGATATGAGCTCTGCATGTCTCCTAGTTGAAAGTATTGATACTGTGATAATGATGAATTTGATAATGGTCATGATCTGACTTCTAAACTCTGATCAGATGATATTGTTGATATGATGATACAATATTGATTTATGTAAGGCTGATTATGATGGCTTAGCAAGACATTATGCTTAGAGCATTGCATGAAGCAAGCTCCCCGATCTGATATGTCTATATTTGGCAATTACCTAATGAAGTCAGGATGATGAGTTCCAAGGTATGGCTTTGATATTGATTATGATTTTGGTTTTATATCTAGATGATCTACTTGTGATAGGTGATAAGCCTATGATGATCTAAATCAAAGGGAGATGGCTTATGAAGCCCGGAATGATGTATCATGGCATGATAAATCAATTTATGGAATTTGGGAAAGAAATTCCATATTGTAAAGCTATTGGAAAATGTCTTTGAATAATGAAAATGGAAATCCTTGGATACTCTGATTTGAAGTTCAAGATGTTATTAAACTTGGCATGGTTTTCGTTGGTTGAAGCATTGTTCCATTTTTGAACATCCGTATATATATGATGTGCATAGAACCTAAATAAATTCATGATTGAGCTACTTCATTCACGTAGAGTTGCCACCGAGCATCCTTTGAAATATCTGCATGAGGTGTTCTATTTTTTGAGATATTTCTCCTATGGTATGTGTGTGCATAGATGTATTGTTGATATTGTTGATAAGCACATTTGGATGTTGCTTTAGTATGAGATATGCCATGATATCTTGGATGAGAAGTCCATAGCATGACCGAGGTTGATCATGATGCTAAGCATGGCTAGCTGTGAGGCAGGATACAAAAGCTCCTTAGAGAGTTGTTTGAGCATGATCTGGATATGACATGCTTATATATATATATATATAGCTGGGACCGAAATACTCTCATATTTTGAGACAGTGCAGTTGTTTGAAACAAGCCCAAGCTTGTGGTTGGCACCTCCTTGAGAGGGAGGATGATTATAACATCCTTTTATGATTTATATGATTATATATGATCTGACATGATATTTGATTTGATGTTCTGTATGAACAGGAAACAACTATTATTGAAACAAACAAATTGCAGATATTTTCACAAAGGCATTACCAAAGAGAAAGTTCTTGTTTTTCAGAGAGCATCTTGGACTGATGGATGTAACCCCTTTGGATGAGGGGCAGCGCTGATTAAGGACACTGAGACAACTCTTCCTACCCTTTTTGATCTCTTAGGGTGAGGACCCGAGATAGATGGCTCTTGGGGTTGAGAGAACTTTGGACAATAGGGCGTTACCCCGATCTGTTACCCATAGGGTTGAGGGTTTTACTTCCCTATCTGGCCTTTGCAGAGTATACTCTAGTTGGCATCATACCCACAAGTCGGGCTTGTTGGGAGTACCTCTTCTTATCTGGCCAACGCGTTGAGAGTGTACTTGGGGGTATACAACCCAAGGCGATTATGATGCAGGGGTTCTACCACATGACTATTCAGGGTCATTGTTGGGAAGATCGATAGACAATAGGATTCCGGGTTGAGGGTAAAGATCCCCTATGAAATTCCAAGGTTGAGGGTGTACTCCCTGTGTGATCCGGGGTTGAGAATGTACTCCCCTGTGAGATGGGTTATACTATTGCTCGGTGTGGGTGGAAGCCATTGGTCCCCAATGTGATTCCAGGTTGAGATGTGCTCCCCGATGATATGCTCTCCGATGATGATTGATGATGATTCGAGTAGTAGCCTACTGATAGAGATTCCAAATAGCAACCTGATGAATAGAGGGTGGTACCTTGAGCTTCCCTCCAGTATCAAATTCTTCTTCTTCTAGATCTGAGAATGTTCAACATTCGAGCTGGAACAATCAAGAGATAAGCAAGAATAAGAAAAGGATAGATTGAGATGTACAACGATGATTTGTGATGATGAGACACTTGAGATAGACATGGCACAATGACTACATGACAAAGATGATCTGTGATGATACATGATGACACTCAAAGATTACAGAATGGCATATTATTCGATGGACAAATATTGGCAGGTGGAATTCTCCCTAGTTGAGAGGGAGTGTTAATTTTTGCAACTGTGGTCAAATTCCACCTTAGACAACTCAAATGACTGAGATAAAATCGACCTAACGATCACCCAATTTGGTCAAGCGAAAGTTGAGTTATGAATTATTTTATTCATACATGTATTATGGAATGGGTTGGCCCTAACCACATGAGTAACTGCTTGGGTCAGTCTTAACCGCAAGTGAACCCTCAGGAAAGCCTATAAATAGAAGAGACCTCAAAATCATTTCAACACATCTTCAACTAAGTTGGTCTCTTAGTTGAGATATTCTTACAAAATATGAGGCCACAGTGTCATCCTTACATCACAAAGCTCATTCTTCAAACTCATGACTCGACTAATGTTGTTGAATGTAAATAGATTAGTTAGGGCATCATACATCTTCTTTGAAGTTTCAAGCTTTGAGATATAGGGGATCAGATGATCTCTAATGGAATCCACAATAAGGCTCATGGCAATAATTCCATCCTCTTTGAAATTTTCTTTTCTTGAATCATTTGATGATTCTTCAATCCTGCCCTTTACAATATCCAAAACTTTGTTCTTTGCAAGAATAAGATCAATCCTAGTTTTCTAAGTTCTAAAATAGTCCCTAGTTTTCTTGAATAAGATCAATCCTAGTTTTCTTGAAATTTTCTTTTCTTGAATCATTTGATGATTCTTCAATCCTGCCCTTTACAATATCCAAAACTTTGTTCTTTGCAAGAATAAGATCATTAGTCCCTTCTAACTTGTTCTTTGGATTCATAGAGGAATCCATGGATGTATATCAACAATCACCATGGTCTCAACAATAGTGATCTCAATGTCCTTTCCTTCACCAAAGCTCTGAAACCAAGTTGATTTTTCAAAGCAATCAATACAAGCATAATTTCTGAAATCTGATAATCACTTCTAATGTTGTTGATCTTCTTTTAGTTTTTCTAGTATATCATTAAGCAATTTCTCTTAAGAAATTAAACCATATAAAAACAATAGGACAATAGAGATCACAATGCACACAGAGAACATAAGATTTACTCTAGGAAAACCCACTTGGGGATGAAACCCAGCAACCTTTTCAATATAGGAATTCTTCTTTTCAACAAGAGACACACCTAGACTTCTAATCAACAAATCTATGGTCAAACCTGGTCAACAACCTCCAAGTCAAGCCTCCAATTTGTCCCAACAATTTGGCCCTCTTGATTTGCCTTGGGCCAAAATTTGGCCTCATAGCAAATGTCCAGAAACCGAATTTCTGTCCTACAATTGCCCAAGGAATTTCGGCCCTGTAACTGCAATTGCCTAGAAACTTATGCAAGCTGGAGAGAGAGAGAGAGAGATCCTTCACACATGTGAGTTGCATAGAGAGAGAAAGAGATGAATTCATCCTTCTTTTTTGTCCTCCTTGTCGTTGTCCTTCACTAGGATGCCTAGAAGATTCTTGCTTGAGCGAGATCAAATCACTACTTTGAGGAGGAGATCAAGCAATCTATATATAGAGATCTGCTGGGTCAAATGGGTGTCTCTTTTGCTTGGGCTTACTTGACTAATTTTGGAGCCAAAAATTCAATTTTTTCTCTTTTTAAAAGTCCATTAGGACATGACTCAAAATTAATTTTTTTTTACTCTAGTGGGAAGAACATGCTTTACATTAATCCATATTAATACATGAAGGGCTAAAATATACATTATGAAGACCGACCATAGTTACAAAATTCAACAGATTTGTAGATAAATCTAGGGGCCATCCCCTAGACCTTGATTTTATGAGCTCTCTACACTCATCATGGCACTAGAGTAGCTCAATGCATGCCCTAGAAGGTCCTACAACAACATTACATCAACATGTCGATGGAGATTTATCTTGTTTTTACATTAGCTACAAGGTCGGCTTGTGACCTTGATTAGTGATTTCCCATGATTTTATTGTTTGAGGAGCTCATAGGATAAAATATGTCTTAGTTACTCCCATATGTATTAGATATCATTTCATTTTATCTCTCATCATCTCATCACTTGGAATTTTCGCCCTCTTGAGCAATTCACATTTTTCTCTTGTGGATGATTTGGAGTAATCTTAATGCACTTTGACATTTGGAGTTGTTTTGTCTATCTTTGGAGCTATTCTTTGGATGAATGGAATGGATTCTTTTCATGTTATATTGTAAGTGTATGTAGATGTTGAAATTTATTTTCTTACGTGTCTAATGTATGTAATTTTGTTGATTTTAGAAATTGTAATTATGCCCTAATTGGTTCGATATCTATTGAATACCAATCTAAATGTTGCATGCATTACTCATAAATGTGTAAATGAATGTCCTTACTGGTGAACTCTTTGGTATCTCTCCCATGAGAAATCCATCTTCCATTGCATAGGCAATTGTTCGAATTTTGCTTGCTAGGGCATCAAAATTTTAGCCTCCCTAGAAACTCTTTGGTTTATCTAATGCATTGAGGACTTCATACTCCTAAAGAATAAGGCACTGATCCATTTGGTTAGTGGTCATATGTCAATTTTATCCATTTTCTTCTTCTCTTAATTTCAGTCCTTTCGAAGCTAGGGTAGAGAATTAGGTCTTAGTGCGAAATCCTAGGGAAGAGGTATATGGTGGTTGGAGAGCATAAACATCGTGAGGATAGGTTTTGCCACAAAACCTATCTATTTGGTGGGCATCCACTCCAATTTTGTCCATAAATTCTCTTGCCCTAGGTTTTTGCCCTAAGAAGGAAACCCCAGTTTTTCATCCCTCAACTAAGGACTTCCTTGACGGTTTCATGAGCCTTGGCATTGTTGGCATACTTTGTAAGAATCCTTTTCTTCTAGCCTTGATCTTAGGCTGCTTCAACACTCGTTTAAATTATTAAACCCTAGGTCTCATGCCTTTATTTCCAAGTATTTTTATAGAAAGTGAATTACTTCCTTGTGAAGCCTTGAACTCAAATTGTGTCTTTCTTGAAGAGTTCCTAGTGAGATCATTTCACCTAGAATACCTATTATAAGTGATCTCTTTCCTACTGGGACTCCTCCCATCAGTGAAAATCCGTAAAGTGTAGGGAGTTTTGACTGTGGTGACATTGGTCCACTACCCCATTGTTTCTTCTTGGTCTAGCTTATGCTTTATAGGGTTTCCCTTTTCAAGGTCTGGTAGATTTTGCAGCGAGAGGGGCGTCTATATGATAACAAGTCACTAAGTTATTTGAAAATAGCAGATGGGAAGGAACTAAAATTCTTGAACCTGAGGAATGATATCACCATTGAGTACATTTTAAAATCCGACAAGGACAAGGTGTCAAGGATAATTAATGAGCATATAGGTGTTACAACAAAAACTAACACCTATAAAATATGTAAAGTCCCAAGCACCAAGGTGTTAACTTTGTGTACTTAGTAGTTCTTCCTGACACTTCAGATTGGCTCTTCTCAAACACAAGTTGGGATTTCTTATGGTAGGATTGTTGAAGCTATGGAGTGGAGGCTCAAGGTGAAGTTTGAAGAGTAATAACAAAACAAAGGTTGTAGTATACCAAATCAAATGAAAATGGAAATGGGGAAAGGCGATATAGGAAAGGAAGGAAATGAAGATGAGGGGAACAAGGAAATGATAATGATGGGACCAGTGCCTATCAACATGTTGGGCTAATGGAGTCATGAAACATTGCATGAATGAAAGAACTAGTGCGTCACAAGAAACTACTTTGAAGTAGGCCATATGGTAGGAAGGGATAGTTTACCACATTCCACCAACTAATGGATGAAGGAACTATTTGATATATTCATGATTAAGGTGTTTGCGTAAGGTAAAAAGGGCTTGATTTGATGCAATTTATCCCTAAGTATTTTCTGGATATTAATATGTGGAAACTTAATCTTGGAGTGCTATGGTTGCTACTCATTAAAGAAATTTGAAAGTGTTGTTATATCTAGTTGAATTATAATTTCATTTCAACAACTATGTTTTATTATTATTATTATTATTTTCTTTATTAAATTTAAACAATTAATTTACCATGGGAAATATCTTTACATTCCATATGAGGAATAAACATGTTTTGGTCCTTAAGGGGCTGCTCAACTCAACAAGAAGGCTCAAAGCCATTACAACAAAGCTCATCATGTCACTTGTTGGAATTGAATCTGGGTGGGGAGGATAACAATCATTCCTCCCAACCCCCTGAGATAAACCAAAATGACCATTTGAGTAACTAGTTTATGAGATGAAGAGAAGTAAAACAAATTTAGAACAGTAAGAAAAGAAATAGGGTGAACCTCTTCACATTGTTTAACTCATAAATGAAAAAAAAAAAAAAAAATCATTAATAAGCTTTCAAATTTAAACGATAGCAAGAGGTTTACTACATATAATTAAAAAAAAATTGTAGAGCGTAACAAGAACATACAAGAAAGTATATTAATGCCCAACTCCTTTAGTATTCTTTGAGAATGATATGTAAGGGAACTCCATACATAATCATCGCCAATCTTCAATCACTTTTCAATCTCTCTACATTTTTCATATTCCAATTATAGAATGAAATGGAGAGATTAATGCCCAACTCCTTTAGCATTCTTTGAGAATGATATGTAAGGGAACTCCATACATTATCATCTCCAATCTCCAATCTCCAATCACTTTTCAATCTCTCTACATTTTTCATATTTCAATTACCAAATGCAATGGAGAGAAATCTCTTTTTTTCTAGAGGGAGTCTTTTCTTTCTTACAACAAAGCACATTATTTCTTAACTAATTTCATGAAAAGTCAAAGGAATAATAAACCAATAAAGTTGTTAGATCTATCCTTAATCAGTGGTTGACCTTATCAAAATGGATGTGGACTATAGGCTCTCCAAGAGAGCTAACCCCTTGCAAAATTGTGAAAGAAAATGCAATAAAAATCAACAATAGAGGGTGCAACACCTAAAATAGGTATATTGACCAAGAAAGATACTATAAGGTCCACATAAAGTGCGCTCTCCAAGATGCATGCATGAAAAAATACAATAAAATATCTCTGATATGGGTTTTCTTGGAAATCTCGCTACATCTATCAAGATTTGCCTATTAAAGATCATATCCAAACTCGCAAAGGAAGTATTAGATGGAAGTTTGTTCTCCACTTTATTCGGCACATTCAAGGACAAGAATGTATGGGTTATTGGTAGTGTTGCCTCCAAACATATGACGCGAGAATGCAGTCAACTCCAAACCCTATCTAAGGGAGACTCATCTCACTTTATCGAACTTGGAGACAACAAGAGCTATCTAGTGCAAGGCATTGGATCTACATCATTGGAGATCGAGTCAGGAGGAAGCATTCACCTCGATAACATTTTATATGTTTCAAGTTTGAAGAAAAAATTACTTTCTATTTCTTGTCTAGTGGATAAGGGTGATAGAGTTCCTTTTGTTGATGGAAAGATCTTCGTTTGGGGTAAGGGCTCTAGTATTAATGAAGCAAGGTTGATTTGTATTCATCAAGGGACATTGTATAGACTTTATACTCCCCTAGCTCAAGCCCTAGTTCACCTATGAGTCCTTAACTATGGCATAGAAGGTATGGACACCTTCATTATAAGATATTTCCATCCCTGAGTAAAATGGTCCATGGCATCCCTAAAATAAAAAAAGATCATGAAGGGAATTGTAAGGGATGTTCTCTGGGCAAGAATGTAAAGAAACCATTTGCAAGTAGTGACACCAGATCTATGGAAATTTTAGATCTCATACACTCGGATGTATGTGGGTGTATGGTAATAAAGTCTCTTGGTGGGCATCAGTATTATGTACCCTTCATTGATGATTACTCAAGGAAGACTTGGTTATACCTTCTATTGTTGCACAAAATGTCTAGGCACCGTGACAACAGCTCAGATCGGGGGCTATCACCCTGATCCTCAATCTCTTTGTTTGAGTTGTCTCCCAATAGCAGACTAAGGGGGGTAGACCCAATGGAAATGGAATGAGGGAAGATTACTTGGGAACTAACCAATCTGGGAGACACAATCAAACAACCAATACTCGTTTAAATTGTGCAAGATTTTGAATGATTCAATTTTATTTGAGAAAAATGGCATCAGTGCCTTGTGGAGTCAACTATCTTGCAAAGGAAATAAATGTCAAGTAATGGATGAAAAATTGTGGCTAAATGATTCAACTATCTCATATGCAAATGCAAATCTTAAAACTAAGTGAAATACAGGGACTTGGTTAATTTTAGTTAAATGCATGTTCCAGGTTTGATCCATCAATTTTCTATCGACCAAGCTTATGCTTGGAAGTAAAATTTCAATGTGCAAGTACTAACTTAGTATGCGAATGCAAAGTGAAATGATGTGATGGTGAAAGGAAGGCCTAAAATATGAGTTATTCTAAGATATTTTGTGAATGTTTTTAATCTTAAAGTTCATAAAAATTATCTTAATGTGAAAACAAATAATTATCTAATGTGAAAACAAATACTTATACCAGCAATGTAATATATGAAGTCTACACAAGTAATTATTGAAAACACAATAGGAAACCAATGTAAAATGCTAGAAATAAAACATTTTATATTCATAAATCCATTTGTATCCCTTGGGGACTTGAAGATACTTGGAGATAAGCTTCCCAAATCACTGAAGGTCTTCAGATCCATATGCCAACTCAAAAAAATGAGAAAAAATTGTTAAAATTTTTAGGGAAATTTTGTCAAAATTCTTTGGAAATTTCAGGGAAATTTTAGTGAAAAATTATGGTGAAAGAGGGTGAAGGAAGAGAGGCTTCAGGGTGAGGGTCGAGGAGGTAGGGAACCGAGGGCTAAGGGAGAAAGGGAAGTTGCAAGGGAGGCCGAGAGAGGAGGAGCAAGGGAGAGAGGATGTCATGAGGCAGAGGGAGAAAAGGCAACAGGGGAGCCGAGAGCTAGGCCGAGAGGGCCAAGGGGAAAGAAAGGGAGGTCGTAAGGAAAAAGGGAGAGAGGAGGAGCAGGGGAGGTCGTAAAGTAGGCCGAGAGGGAGAAATGAGGAGGTGAGGCCCAAGAGGAAAGACATGAGGCCGAGAGTTGGAAATGGCCAGTGCAGGGCCTCTAGGGCCTAAAATAAAATTGTCCATGATCTTTCGCAAGATTTGCAGAACCTGGATTCAAATTTTTTGAGTTTCCTTTCTGAAATTTTTCTTTGACCTGCAAATAAAATGGAGATCAAATCTTGCCCTCCAAGGCCTAAATCTGTCTCCAAAATCCACAAAAATCATTGGCAATCTTCAGATATATTCCTGCACAAACAAAAGATAGAAAACCCTAAAACATGTATATACAAAAAATATGAAATACCCAAAACCCCAGTAAATTAAAAAAAAAAAAAAATTGAAATTTACAAATTTATAATAATATTCTATAGATCTAGCAGATCTGCAGATCAAAGCCCTATATTAGCCAAATCTAAACAATTTGCACAAATTTATAAATAAACTGGAAATTTTAAAGAGGCACAAGCCCAAAAAACCATGCAAATAAAATACTTTGTAAGATGACAGTTGGTCCAATTGAGGACTTCTCGAAACACCCAAATCCTGAATAATAACTTATGCGCACTTAGATCTGATTGTTGAATTAATAGAGATTCAAAATAATCATGAAATCATCAAGAAATAGAGATACATGCTAGTTCTATCAAATCAAAATGATATTTTAAAAACCCAGAAATTTGTGCAAAATATTTTTGCATAGATCAATCCTCAAACGCTATTATCGAGCAAATACAAATAAAAGCAACAAAGTATTAAGATAAATATTACCACATAAATCTGAAAGATGAACACCACGATCTGTAACCCCAAAGTCTGTTTTATTAACCAGAACAAAAAATAATAATAATAATAATAAATAAATAAAATAAATAAATAAAATTACAAAAGTTTTTCAGAGTAAGTACACGATTCAATAATCAGATCCAAATAATGGAGAGATGCCTCTAATTTATAGATTCATTCTCCAACATCTAAATAATTTGATCCCCGTCAAAACAATATCAACAGTTGATGAAGATCAAATGATCTTTTAATAATCACTATTGAAATTAAGTTATTTTTTGAGGAAATTCGAATTTTACTTTTAATTTCTTTTTAATTAACTCAAAAATTATTATTTTGAGTTAATTGTTTCAAAAAATTGACTTTGACTTAACTACTAAGGCCCAAGAGTTCAAAATATCTTGAAATTTTCAATATTCCTTTGGTCCGGGACCCACGAATTTTAAATTATTGAGAATTCATTTTTTTCCTATGAGCTAAATTATTAAATTTCTGGATTAACATTTTTAATTTATTTTAGCGAGAAAATTTAATTAATTGACTCATGAGGGGATTAATAATTTTCCCAACCTTCTAATATTTAGCCGTGGTATCTAATTATGAAGGACCATGCACTAAATATTTTTTACAGCAAGATATTACAATTTAATACATGAAGGGGGAACACACGTTCATTATAGACCCTCCCATTTTTGTGACACAAAATATGATATAGTAGACTAAGTGACTTGTAATAAAATAATCTAACCAAATAGCTAGAATTATTCCCAAATCACTTTTACAGAGACTCGATAAATAACATTAGGACTCATCTAAAACCCTGATGACAAAATCCACCCTAGCTTTGGGGTGAGGTTGGAGGGAAAAACTATATCGATCATTCGTGTTTCGAAACACACATGAATTAGTCAGACGAAAAACCTCCTAGGATAGAAATCATCATCAGAAAAATAAATTTACCTAAGTTGTTACATACATTTGTATTACTATAATCATTTACATTACAAAATGCAGAATGGGTTTACAAAACTCCAGGATACATAAAGTTGATAATGTTGAATCTGTGGATCATCTGAGTGCTCGCACATGATGGAAATCCTTGTGCAAAATATGTGCATCTATGGGGTAGTTGACATGGAGTGGTCAACACCTTCTCAAGAACAAGGATGAGGTATTCGAAAAGTTTTAGGAGTTCAAGAATGAAATGGAAAATCTAACCAAGAGAGAGATCAAAATTCTAAGGTCAGATAATGGTGGAGAATACACCTCCAAAGAATTAATAGCTTTCTGCAAGGAAGCACAAATCAAGAGAGAGCTCATTGTTCCCTATAATCCTGAACATAATGAAGTGGCACAAAGTAAGAACCGTACTATTGAAGAATGTGTCAAGGTTATGCTACATGATCAAGATCTCCCTCAATTCCTATGGGGAGAGACGTGCATGACAACTATCTACTTACAAAATCCAAGTCCTCACAGGATTCTTAACAACATGACTTCAGAAGAAGCATTTACAAGAAAGAAGCCAAGTGTGGATTATCTTCGAATATTTGGGTGTCGTATGTATCTTCATATGCCCAACGACAAGGAGAAGAAGCTAGATCCAACCAATATAAAGGGCATCTTTGTGAGGTATAATGCTTCATCTAAAGCATATAGAATCTCTGTCAAGGAGGTTCAATGAATTTAAGCAAGCAGGGATGTCATCTTTGATGAGAGCATAGCTTACAAGAAATCAAGGGATGTTCTGGTTGACTCTGATGAAGAAGAGATACCTATCTTTGAGGATATCTCTAGGCGGAATGATGGTCGTGAACCAAGACCTGCTCAAGAAGATGTTGAAGGTCTTTGTGAGTCTATACAACAAGTAATCGTTCCAGAAAATCAAAAGAGAATTGTTTGGCTAAAAACTACTCTTTAAGAGGCAGAAGAACATAAAGCATCAAGAACATCCAAGTAAGAGACCAAAGAGGTATTATGGGTATGTTGCATACATGAAAAAGCTTATTGAAGCGAAACCTTTCTCTTATGAAGATGAATCTAAAACATAAAAAATGGAGGAATGCTATGCAAGAAGAATACTAGTCCGTAATGAAGAATGATGTCTAGGAAATTGTCCCTAGGCCAAGTGATAAGTCTACAGTCACTTCAAAGTGGATTAACGAGATAAAGCACACTGCAGATGGAAGCATGGACAAATACAAAACAAGGTTTGTAGCAAAAGGCTTCCGCAAAAGGAATTGATTGATGAAACCTTTTCTCCCACGGTTAAGTATACAACAATAAGATCGTTTGTTTCATTAATTGCTACCATGGGATGGAACATCCATCAAATGGATGTCAAGACAAATTTCCTGAATGGGACCATTGATGAGGAGGTTTACATTGAGCAACCTCAAGGATTTGAAATAAATCAAAGGGAGACTCATGTCTGCAAATTGAAGAAAGCTCTATATGGCTTAAAGCAAGCACCTAGGGCTTGGTATTCAAGGATGGATGCATATCTATAGAGACTTGGTTTTACCAAAAGTACTGCAGATCCAAACCTATATATCAGGGTGGTCAAGGAGGAACCAGTTATCATACTCTTGTATGTGGATGATCTACTAGTTACAGATGTAGAGCATCGAATTCAAGAATGCAAGAAGCAGTTATCAGCATAATTTCATATGAAGGGTCATGGGATTATGCACTATTACGTGGGACTAGAGGTATGGCAAAAGTTAGGAGAGATACATCTTGGTCTAGATAAATATGTGATCAAGATGCTTCAAAAGTATGGCATGATGGATTGCAAGTCATGATTACCAATTTAAAGAAGTTGGGGGTTCAGAACCTAGTCTGGTGGATCCTACTTACTACAGACAATTTATTGGGTACTTGATGTATCTAGTAAATACTAGATTGGACATTTGTTTTGCAATAAATGTCCTAAGTCGGTTTCAGATGGATCCAAAACATGATCATTGGATTGCATCCAATCATATCCTAAGGTATTTACATGTAACTATATATCGTTGCCTCTGGTACACTAGTAATGAAGTCCAACTCGTGGGATATACAGATTCGGATTGGGGTGGCAGTGAGACAAACAGAAAAAGCACAAGTGGACGCTTCAGCGTAGGATCTTCCATGGTCTCATGGATGAGCAGAAAGCAAGATAAGGTTGCTATTAGTGTTGAAGTTGAATATGTTGTTGAAAGCAAGGTCTGTCAAGAAGCAGGGTGGCTCAAAAAGTTACTATTAGACTTGTTTGAAGGACCGCTTAGCCCTACATGGATACATTGTGATAATTAGAGTCGCATAAGACTGACGGAAGACCCAGTGTTTCATGTAAAGACGAAGCATATAAGCAACAATTACCACTACATCAGAAGCTTGGTACGAGATGGGGTCGTGGAGCTGCACTATCTACCTACAAATGGAAAGGTATTAGACACACTAACTAAAGCATTACCAAACAAAAAGCTTGAGTACCTTAAAGTTAAGCATGGTTTGGTGGATATCTCTTCCCTGATTGAGAGGGAGTGATATCGGATAGTTCTTGTCTTTGTGGGTCATCCACTAGACTATGACTAACAACCATAAATCTTAGTGAAGGCCATAAATAAATAATGGAATCTGGAGGATTGGATAAGCATCTAGATTGGAACTTCTTATGGATGGTAGAATCCAGTGAAAGAAGTTGACCGATACTCTTTGAGGATGAGGTGGGGCATCCAAGATAGGAGTAGTCGAAGAGGACTGATATTCTTTGAGGATCCAGGTTTGGGAATCCAAGATAAAAATAGTCCTAAAAGAACATACCTTGTAGACATTCGGATGGGGTATGTGCCTTGATAGGTGGTGTGTCAGTTCAAATAAATCCTCCTAGCATAACACTCATAATTAAAGATGATCTTATCCAGTTAAGGCCTTCGGGGACAGTGTTGGTTTAGATAAAGATGCTTGAAAAAAATATGGCTTATCAATCCGACTCTTCTTATGATAATGCTTCAAGATTCAGATTCCTTGTACCATGAATACCTCCCTAGTTAAGAGGGAGTGTTGAAAATTGTAACTAGGTTCGATCTTCATTACAATCATAACATTGTATTATTTTTTATAATAAAAAAAAAAAGAGAAAAGAAAGAAAAAATATATATATATTATTTTTGGATTATGGGTTTCATACTCAAGTTTGATTCAAAAGCATGTTTTTCGTGCTTTTAAGTCTTCTAAGTCTTTCTAGGTTAAAGAATAATATTGGTCATGTGCCATATTCCCATTTGGACTCATTGAAACAAAGAAAAATATTTATTTTATCGAGAAAAAGCCATGGATAAGCCCATGACCAAGTTGGCCCAAGAGCAAGATCAAATCGGCCTGAAGGAGGGGTATTCGACCCTCAAGAAAGGCTATAAATACAAGGTTGTTCGACCTCATTTTGACACACATCTCAAGCAAGTTCGATCTGCGATAGCAAAGGAGGAAAAGGGTATCTAGGAGGACGAAGAAGAACAGTAGAAAGTCAAAATTTTGTCAAGGAAGCTTTTCTCTTGTCTCGCTAGGGTTTGTGAAGCTACTAGTTGTAGGAGGATGAAATTTTGTAGCAGTTGCAGAGAGCCAAAATTCTGTTGCAGGGCTCAAAGATGCAGTCGCTGTGTAGCAGTATCAAAGTTCTAAAAGTTGGAAAGGATGATTTTTCTGGGGGTTTGTTTGGGACATGGACGATTTGTTGGCTTTGGTCTTTGGGTCTTGAAAGTTGTTTTTGTAAGCAAATTCTAAAGAAGAAAAGAAGCATTTTTTGGGTTTTCCCCTTGGAGGGGTTTTTCCCTGGCTTGGAGCCTATATCTTGTGTACTTTGTCTCTATGTGATCTTCATTGTTTTTGGTAATTGCTTGATGAACAGATCTAAAGAAGTAATAAAGAACCAAATAACATCACAAATAATTATCATGATAAGGAAAACAAGTTCTAATCTACAAGTCTCCATATTTTCCAACATCCTCAAGGTTCTTCAGAGAATTTAACTTAGGAAATCTCTCAGCGTAGCCTCCTAATAAATTTTGTTTATTTCTATTGTATAAAATCATGAATTCATAACTATGGATTCACCCTGTATCTCAACTTTCTAGTCATTTTCGAAAAAATCAAGCTTTTAGAAGGCAAAGCTCCAAATAAGGAGTTTCAACATTGAAAAGGAATTCCAATTCCTCATTTGTAAATAATCTTAGTTTCTTAAATTATTATAAAAAGTATGGGTCATAGTTTTAAATAAGCTATCGATGGGTAAGATTTTTTCCATAAAGCAAAGGCAAATCTGCCTTGAAAAGCATGAGAGATTTTGGGAATAAATAATGGAGTGATTTATGGATCTAGGAAAATCTACTTTGTTTCTAAAAGTTGTATTCAATAATTGTAAGCCTAAGGGCAAAGTTAATGGCTAAATGAATGCAGAATCAAGCCATAGAGAGTGAGAGGGAGACAGAGTGTGAAAAAAGGCCACAGAGTACGCCCATCCTGAGTGGATCAGGCCATTAATTTATGTAATAGTTTAAGAATGAATGACATTCTCTGTGTGCATTAAATCTGTAACTGAGTTATGCATTTCCGTGAATAAATTTGTGTGGTCAATTATATGCACAGAAGCTTATATGTATAGTCTTTGGAATGGTTTTGTTGTGGTAGTATTTATCTACAGGAATTTCCTGTAGAAGGATTGAATGGTTTTGGAATAAAAGACAATTTCTGCTTATGTAAGTGAGAATCAACTGGTGGGTAGAAGGATTGAATGGTTTTGGAATAAAAGACAATTTCTGCTTATGTAAGTGAGAATCAACTGGTGGGATGATCGATCAAACAGATCTGATCATGAATCAATGAAATGGCTGTGTATGAAGCCATTAAATAACAGAAACAATTATTAATTTGAGCCCAGATTCCAACAGCAATCTGAGATGATCACTGAGAGTGAGGATGTGATTCTGAACAAAATTACTGGAAGAGGTCATACAATCTAATGAAATGCTAGAGTGTGCAAGGGTTGGATGCAGAGGCCGTATTATTAATTGATGTCATTGAAATGGAGGTAGAAATCTTTGTGGTTTAGCAAAATTGAACTCGTGTTGTTGTATTGGCATAGATCTGTGTTTCTCTGCGTTGAGCAACCTTCCAAATCCAAGGCAAAAGAGTACCCCGGATGCATGGTTGATAACGCATTTTCCCAGCAATTCAATCTTGACCAATGTCTGGTCAAATTCTAAAGGGAGAAATCATTGGAATAGAAACGTGGTTTGAAGTAAATCGCCCAGTGTGTTAAGGGAGGCACCTCAATGATCTCAATTTTGCGTTGCAGGGTCAGTTTGGTTTCTGCTAATCTTAGCATGGCTGGATTTGATTGGATCCCTGCATTATAGAATCAGAGATTCCTCCATATGGCGAATTTAGATAGACAGATAGAACAGCTATTAGAATGCAAGCCACTGTCAGAGCTGGAGGAAAAGGGCCTATGCGATCAGGCAAGTACTGTTTTATTGGGAGATTAGGTACCCACTAAATGCTGTCAAACACCTCTAAATTTGAGCTGCAAAAAATAACAGAGTTTTCAATACTAGACAATTGCATGTCCGTCGGGATGCATTGAACCTCAAAGGGTGTACACAGAAAGTGATCTGAAACATTAACTGCTTGAAGATCTGGAGTGAGGCGTTTTCCAGCCTTCGATACACTTTACCCCAGAATTAGTATTATATTTTCATCTTAACTGAAAATACAGACCAGAGGAGTTGAAGATGCAGGAAGATTTAGATTTTCCTGCATTAATTATGGAAGCAATGGTGTATCTTAACATGGGCTGAGATGGAACTCCTTATTTGTAATTTTTTCTTTGGGTCCTTTTCCCTCTCATATGAACGTTTCAAGGACAAACCAAGTAGTATCCTATAGAACGATGACACACCTTATCCTCATATGAACATTTCAAATTCAACGATAAACAAAGTATCCGAAAGAACAATGAAGCACAATCCAAGGAGTGAATTTCACATCATCTGAAAATACCCACAAACTAGTTCTACTTACAATTAAAGTAAACAATGTCTTAGAAGTTAGAATATGTACAAATCAGCAATCCATCAGTCAGCCATGTTAGAATCATATTGTCCAATCAAGAAATACAAACCCATGGAGAACTTTGCATGAACTATGAAACAAATGTCCAAAACCACTAGCAGCAAGCTAGACAATTGGTATGTCAGTCTATTCTGAAGGCATCAAATCTGAAATGGAGAAAAGATAGTCTCAATACTTTGAAAATCAGTGCCTTTGCTCAGCTAACATCAATACAACAAGAATTTGTTTGTCAACAGGAAATAAGGAAACAGATTTAACAGAATAGCCTCCGTTTCAGAACTGAAGAATGTGACAGAGCACCTTAATAGCAATTAGAAATGTTGAGAATTTGAGAAAAGATGTGTAAGATGCCTGATGACCAGAGCACCCACAGGCCACATGAGTTGGATTGCCACAAGAATGCCAACAGTTCATGTCTTGAATGCATCTTGAGCAGCTTTACAGTTAATGCAAAGACATCTCAGAGTGATATCTTTAAACAGGCCTGGTTTGTAATTAGTCGTCGTCATCCTTCATATACTTCTCCTGTACAGCTGCAGTTGTAACCTCAGCTATCAAGAAAGACAATTTGCTGAACACAATAAAAAGATTATCTTGAAAAGTAACTAAAAGCTTATATCAAAAGTGCATATCATAAGCAAAAGTCAAAAGGATATCTGTAATAATCCCAGTCCAAGGGTGCAGCTGCAATTTTGCTAAACTCAACAATATCTCCTTCAATACCAGCAAAGACATATCCATTTGCTTTATCGATGAGCTTAACAAGATTCCCAACACTCTCCTTGTCCTGCCAGTTTGCAAAAAGAAAAACTTCAAGCATTCAAAGAGTAAGAAGAGAGCCATGATTTGGCACAGACAGCATGATACATGCATTCTTTCTCAGATATATACTTGCCTGGATGTCCAAGGTTGCAAAACTAACCAAGGAAAAGTCTTCAATCATCTCACATAATGCCTTGGTAAGTTTTCTGCGATGAACAGTGGCATTAAGTTTCACTACCTACAATGAATGATACACCATAGCTACAAAAAAAGATAAATATTACCAGATAAAGAAGCTCACCTGTACTTAGCAGAACGAGGATCCTGATCTAGATATTGTTGTAAATATGACAGGTCTTGCACATCTGTGTAGAATTCTAAATTGAAAGCTGCAACAAATTTAAGCAATTTAGTATTCAAGTAAAGCATACTACAGCCTAAGGGGTTAGCTCCACCAGTCATGACCAATGTAGCTGGGCATTTGGCCAGTTATGTACCAGCAGGTGGATAGTTCAAATTCCCCTAGGTTAAGTCCAAGAGTCTAAGCCAACAGGTTTACAAGAAATTCCATCCACAATTGTGGGGAAGGATCCCTTAGTTTCCCACAAGGTTTTCCTTGGGAAAAGAAAAACATACTGTAAAATTGCCAACATACAAACTATAATTGACATACTATACAATGTTTTTCCAAAAAGCATGTCAAGCACACATCATGACTTCATGTATTCATATTTTAAAAAATATAAATATATAAAAATGAAGGAAGAAATAATTGAAAATTAATTTGTCAGCACTGCCCACTTCGTCATATCTACCGGAACCACCAAAATGGAACTATGCAAGTTAACACCACCAACAATCCCACTGCCAATGCCAAAAACAAAAGCATAGCAATGATGTAAAAAGATATCGTTAGACAATCATACGTGACATACAAGATCTAGTCATCATACAAAAAAAAGGATAAGTAAAATACCGAGTTTTCCATAACTCTCAATAAGATCCATCTTGGACAATACATTAATATGTGGCAGCTCTAGATGCAACATTGTTGTCAAAGACAGCAACAGAGCACTAATATATTTCCCAGGTTCACTACAAAGATGAGCATCAACTAAGTGGACTGCTGCGAGCTGCATCAAAAGAACTTGCATAAGCCACAATACATCGAAGCATATAAACTAAAGGCTACCACATTACTATTTATTTTTTATGTGGATTGAGTATTTCTATGTTGAACATGAAAACCTTCAGCATAAAATCCTCTGTTTATATAAGCAACTGCCCATTCTTAGGACCTTAACTACACACATATACTTAACCTATCTTTCCAGTCATTTCAAGAATGAAAATCCATTTGAAAGAAGAGTGAGGTCTTAACTACAAACATACTCTATATTCCATCTTTCTCGTCATTTCAAGAATAATATTCTTGGCATTTGAATGAAGAGTGAAGAGCTCAACCTGCCCCGGAAAGTCAAAAAGGAAGTAGTGATCTGAAAATATGCCACAAAAGGATTGGGATCAAATTATGTTGAAGCTGACATAAATTTGCATATATCAATAATTAATGGCTGCCACAATTAATATTAATTATGACTTTGCAGAAATAACTATAGAAAACAGACAAGCACTAAAGCCAAATTACGATCTTTGATCAATGATGCAGAGTACAAAGTGAACCCCATTGAGTTATAGAATTTAAGGAAATAAACTTCATTTAATGTCTTCGACCACTATAGTTACTGTAGAATTTTGTTTGCAGTTTCTCATTGTTAGAGACCATCCACTCCAACCAGAAGACAGACTCCCTAAGTCTTTTGCTATCTAGTATATTTTGTAATTTGTATGGATTAAAATATGTGAATCATGTTGAAAATTGGGGCAGCTATGGGATGAATTTCCCCATAGGAACCCAACTACCAGAAAAGAATCCCACGTTGCCCCAAGGAAGAATTAAAATTGGTTAAAGGAAAATATTATCATTGATGTGTTCTTGCCACTCCTCTTTAATGTGACAACTTTACTTGGCCAAGCAATCATCAATGTAATAGGTAAATTCATTTCATATATTTAAGTATGGGTTGAAGGGCTTTCTTCAAGTCGGCTTCATTTAATGAAGGGTCATGTTGGCACATAAGAAGCCCCTTGGCACCTCCAACGTATTGTATAAATAGAACATCCTTGGAGCTCCTTCAAACACACATGACATCTCATTTTCTCTTGTTATTCTCTGATCTGAGGTTCATATGGTCTCTAGAAGCCGCAGATGTAATTTTCTATGGCCTTTTGTGAATGGAAAGGGGCTGAGTTTATGGAGACATCTTCACTGGTTGTGAAAGACTACTTGTGCACTTGTTAGGGCTATATCTAAGCTAATTGCCACTGTAATTTCTGTCTCTATACCTATGGAACTTTGCTCAAGATTTGTATGGAGAAAAAAGGAAGGCCGATAACTTTTATGGTGTCCTCAAGACCTTTATGGCAGGGCCGAGTTTGAGTGGTATCCTCACTGAAGTGAAAGGCAATTCTGGGCATATGACTTGACACTATCTCTCTGTGACAAGGCCGCTGGTACCTCTAGGACGAGTCTCTGTTTTGGGTAAGCCGAAAAGCCTAAAAGACGTTGAAGTTAGGCCACAATTGATTAAAGCTAGAACGCAAGAGTGAAGGACCTGGAATGAAGATTATGCGCAGGTTTTGAGGTATCTTAGTGACTGAAATTCAGGGCTGTCATGATCTAACAGAAAGCCCTAACCAGGGCCAAGATTCTTCAAGAATCAATGCACAAGTTGATGTGTAATCAAGGGCTGAAATATGTCGTCCTTCAAAGGTATACATTTGTCTTTTGGTTTTGATTAATTCTGAGTATAGAGGGGGCTAAGTTGTACAGTCCAGTATGGAAGCTTATGTACAGTTTGGAGAGCTGTTGAAGAGCCCTTGTCTGAAGGGCATAAAGGGAAATTATGTGGGCAGTATACTGTGCCGTAGGAATTCTGCATTTGACAATAATATATGGCAGAGGAATTTGTTCTTGTATGGCAGTAATGTAAGATGTATGGCAATCATCAGTGATGAATGACAGAGATGTTTGGTAATGACTTCAGATTTGTCCTTATAACAGTGTTGTATGACAGTGCTTACAACAAAGAAGTATAGCTGTGACTTATGTGCCTATGTCCGCGAAATATGGCAGTGTCTCGTGTTTTATAATTATGATATCTTCTATGTATCTTCAGTAATGTGATTCTTGACAGTGATTCTTAACAATGCTTATTACAATGATATATGGCAGTGTCCATGTGACAAAAATGGCAGTGATATCTATGACAGATGTGACAGTGCCTCTATGACAGAGATGTGTGGCTATGCTTATGACCATGATGTATATGACAGTGATGTGCATGACAGTGATGTCTATGACAATGATGTATATAACTATGATGTGTATGACAGTGATACTTATGAGAGTGTTGACAGTAACTCTTGTGACGAGGATAGGAGGGCTTCTGAATACCTCCCTGTGAGGCATCATGCATGTCTGCTGCCATCTTATCTTCCACACCCAAGTTCAATTGTTGCAAGTGACATGTTGAGCTCTTAACAAATATATCATTGTAATAGCTTCAAGCCTTGTTGTTGACTCACTTTGTGCCCTGAAAATTCTAGGGTTTACCCTAGGTACCATCCTTGAAATGAGGAGAAGTACTTGGGAGTTTTCTCGGGCATGTAACCTGGGAAAAACAACTCCATAGGAAATTCCCAGGTACTCTCTTTGATCCAAGGATGATAACTGTTACCGACCAAAAAGTGGGTAACCTATAGGAGAAATTTTTCTCCTCTTTGGACAACCAGCCAGAGAGCAGCCCTATTGACCAGCAAATGACATGATGCTATAGACCCTCCACATATTGCTTTGGTTAAATTTCTTTCTCCCAACCAACATTCCTTCTTGAAAAAAGGTGGGTAATCCACCGGTGGGTACTTTAACCATTTTGTATTATGTGTTTTTACTTAATGTTTTCGGGCATACTATTATGAATCAAGGGGTGATCCAGATGATTGACTGATCTTGATTGTATTCTTGTTCCCTCACTTCACCTGGGAGGTTAGTCTTTGACTCTAGTCCAATCGGGCCTCCTTTGAGGCCTTAGGGTTCTAGGAAGGACACTACTAGGGAGGATTTTGTTGAATTTTGTAGCTGCGGTCAGTAAACTCTAGTAGTATTAAGTTATTAACCCACAAAATAAGAGGGGGGAATTTGTAATTTAAATTTGAAATTGTTTTGCCCCCAAAAAGGTCAGGTCGGCTCCATCAAAATCAAGCCGGTTCAGTCAAGGTAACACACCACTTGGGGCATATTCGACCTCTATAAATAGGTCATTCGACCTCCTCCAGTAGACACCAACTCCGATCATCAAAGCTTATCTGCTTTTGTGCATCCATGTGAAGAAGAAGGAAGAGATGAAGGTCTAAATTTGTCCAAGTCTATTCTAGCTCAAGTTTGACTTCTGTTGACTTCGCATGTGTGGGAATCTTCTGTGATTTTTTGGGGAAGTAGACCAAAATTTCTGAGTAAAGTGCAGGAGCCTGAATTTGTCTCTAGTTGACAAGTTTTCCCCTGGGTATGTTTGTGGTCAATTTGATATTGTTTTTGACTAGGAAATCAAATTGTATCTCTTGTTGAATTCAAAAATTTCTCTAAGAAAAAGTTGTTGGGTTTTTCCTTTGTTAGGGTTTTCCCAAGATAAATTGTGTCTCTTGTGTTTCGCTGTCTCTTCATGATCATGTTGTCATTATTGTTTTACTATTCAAGATTTTTTTTGTATAATTGCTTAATGATGAACGTGACACAAGATAAATTAATGGAGAAATCATTGGAAGTAATTACCAGTCTAGGAAATCATAAACTCAACATGGTATTAGAGTTGGTTGAAGAGTAGCCTTGAAGAAGCAAGGTCAAAGAGTAGCCATTTAAAGTGTATCCCTAGTCAAATCAATGATGGTCAAGTCAAGAAAGGTCAAGAAAAGGATGGATTTGATTTTGTTGATGACTTTGATTGTACCCTAGAAGAAGACCAATAACCAATACCTCTTGCTGGATAAGGAAGGTACTCTACCTAATTTGTGACCAGTTTACAAAGAATTGAAGTTCTGTCAAAAGGGTTGAAGAAGCCTGTGGAATTAGGCCAAAAAGCCTCAGTCAAAACCTAAGGAATTAGGCCGAAGAACTCTAAGAAATTAAGCCAAAAAGCCTCAATAAACCGATTGCAGAAGGTCAAAAAGGCCTCAAGATGTTACAGGAAGCTTAGAAAGGACTGATAAGACTGAGTTTGGCAGAAAAGAAGTGGTGATTATTTCAAGCCTAGTTCGAATTGAAGTTTGTTTTAAGATTATCAAAATTTGAAGCTGGGCCAAATTTTAAGAAGTTTAAGGCTACAAGGTTTCCTAAGGCATCAAAATCTTATCAGCTTGAAAGGCATATTCAATTTGTAAGTACTACAATCTCTACATCAAACAGTATGGACATGCTTTGTGTAACTCGTTTTAGCATTAAGTGCATCTCTATTGCTCCATGATCTTGGTTTTTTTTTAAGAAAAGGTTAAGTTGAGGATGCCTTGTATGTGCTAGTATTGGCTGAGATATGGTGCCATTTACTTATATGGCAGAGTTTTAGATGTATGTTAATTTTGATTTATCAAAGGGTACATCTTTGATTGATACACCAAAGGAAGTTCCTCTCTGAGCCAGAGGAAGTTAAGAAGGACATTGGAATGCCATTTTTTTATGAAGACATGAAGCATACTTTCATGTCTCTATTAATATAGTAGCCAAAAAGGGCTTTCTTAAAGAAGAGGCCAAGTTCCTCATCAAGTTTGGAGATTGGAGTTTTCTTGTGAAGGTCGAGTTACTATTTCTACAACGATTTTGTCCCACAATGAACAACTAAAAAGCCCCTGTATAAGAATTGGAGGATAGTCTTATGAAATTGTATGCCATGAAAAGGTATTATGTATGGTTGAAGCATCTGTGTTGTTGAGCCAATGTCTGCATCCATTAGGGCTTATTACTATTAAAGAAATCCAAACCCTTAATCTAACTAGTTCTGCTAAATAGAGAATGTTGAGAGTTTACTCTTATTGATCAGGGTTTAGTTTTTGGAATGCCATATCCCCTTTTGAAAGAGACATCTTACCTCCAATGAAGATTTGTTGTTGGTAAAGAAGCAAAATACAAAACTATATTTGCTTGAACTAACGTTGGTGGTTTGACCAAAATGGAACACATCCTTGATTGATGGAAGTCGGGAAATCACAATTTCAAATGCAAAGGAACAGGGACTCTATGGCACATTCTTTTCCACTTATGGCTTTGGACATTTGTGTGAAAATTTCAACTCTATTGCAACAACTGGAAATTATTCTTCTAACTATAAATTAATTAACAATTTATTTGCTCACACAAACGACGAGTAATTCACAACTGCAATTTTCACCAAATTTAATTTTGTGGAAGATAAACTAGACACTGAGAAAACACTGGCACACGCACAATAAATTTGGCATAGTTATTTTTGGACAAAATACCCAAGAAAAACCCAACTTGGGAAAAACAGTGCATCAGCTTAGGGTTTTTATTATTAAGCAACAGTGAGAAATTCTGAGTACAATACATATCGCCAAACTAGCGAATCTATCCAAGAGGAATACTGGCAAAAATTCCCCAAGGGAAATTCCGGTATTACCCTCTCTCCGACCAATCCCAGCACTTGACTGCCTCTGAAAAGCTAGCCGTCCAACCAACACTGCGCAACCAGCACTGCGCAAGCCCTATGTCACCCTAGCACGGTCCCTCAAATGCACAGCCTGAATCAGTTGCCAATCTAGTTTTCCTGCCTGCTACTGACTGAGAAAACACTTCTTCAGCCTTCTGGAAAACTTCCTCGGCCTCTGGAATTGAAAACGTCTTCCTCTTCAGCTCGATCGAACTACTCTTCTAAGTCTCTATGCTACCTTTGTGCAACCTCTTGGAGAAAATCTCAACGTCCTCTTTCTGACTCTCCAAAACTAGAAAAATTCATCCAGACTCACTGTCCTGCTCCTCTTTGTCTTTGCTTCCCTTCTTTGGCTTGAACTCTTCCGGCAACTGTTGCTGCTCTCTAGAAATCGAACTACCCAAGAAAATCGATCTCTAGTGTCTGTTCCCCATCTACCCATTGAACTCCGCTTATAATCTCTAGTTGGGACTCCAATGGCCAAGATTAGAACATAATCGATGGCTGAGATTATCTCTGGATAAATCCTTGTGAGTTTCTAGATGATTCCCACCTTTCTCAATTAATTCTGATTAATTACCCCATTTTCCTAAGTTTAGACTTAGGAATATTTAAATATAGGCTAATA
Organism: Pinus taeda; assembly: GCA_000404065.3. NCBI lineage: Eukaryota > Viridiplantae > Streptophyta > Pinopsida > Pinales > Pinaceae > Pinus > Pinus taeda. Next base: position 127,331 of record APFE031014711.1, read on the forward strand.
ATCTAATCGACACACTTCTAGGTGGAATTTCCAGAAATGATTTCTAGGTTATGGAGAACCACTGTAGCCTCTCCACAAAGTTTCAAGATTAGAACACCTCTGATGTTACAAAAACTAACACTCCCTCTAAGCGAGGAAGGTTTTCTAGTGTTGCACTACTACTACGACACCCTGTTTCTGTATCACCCTCTATACGTTGTTGATGTCTGGCCACTGTGACTTCCTGCCACTGCCCACCAACCACTATGCAACTCTGATGTTGCATTTTTGTTGCTGCGGACACTGTTATATTGTTGCCAAAGCAATTTATTTAAATTTTCACAGTTAGCAATCACATCAGCATTAAGATAAATTGCAGATAGAACATAAATATAAATCGCAGAAGACAAGCCAAGACAAGAGGACACAAGATGTGGCGCTAGCAAGGGACAAACCCCACAATGTGTGGGGAAACCTTTGATCAATTCTTTTATGTTCTTCAAAGTTGAGCAGAGAAAGTGAGAGATAGTACATTTACATAAAGTCAACATTTTGACTTATCTAGATCTGAGCATAGATCATCTCCTATAATGATGATACATGGGATCAGTTGAAGACATTCTGCTTTAACTGATTCTCTTAGGTGACGGCTTCTATCCATCATAGTGTTGCCTCTCGTTCATCATCTTCATGCTACATCTTCCATGGCCTTATTCATCATCAAGTTGTCCATGTTCATATCATTACGCTGCGCTGCACCCAAATATCACTAAGCTATTCGGATCTGCACCCATCTGATGTATACTCAATGACTGTTATGCTGCTCTCATCATACAGCATCACATTGCTACCCTAAATCAACAAGTATACTGAGAATGATAGTCGGTCTTCTCATTGTAATATACTCCTATGCTGAGTTATTATAGCTGTAGGGTTTCATAGATCTTCTTTGCCACAGGAATACCACCTTCAGATCTTAGATATGAGGCTTTTAACTTACTGCATCATACAAGGTTTCATTCACTGCTCCGTCTCAAAACCAAACCAGGTGCAGTCAGACCTTACAACAGCTTGCCCTAACATGGGAAGATCTCAGAGTTATTTGCAAGTTCTATCCCTTCTTGCTTGCGGATCTTTGCACCCATATTCACATGAAATTACAAGGATGAAACCTGAGTTCTAGCGTATACATGTGCTCATATATGCGAAGTTCTATGTCTACTTTTGACAGCGAGAATAGGTCTCCTAACTGTGCGTAGATGTCTCCATTGACTGCATTGAAGGAGTCTTAATTAACTACATAGATTAGGGCCTGCGTGCCTGTGTATATATGTCTTCAGGACAGCGTATGTTGATGTGTATATGTGTAACCACACTGCCAGATCTATTATAGAGAGTGTCAACCATGCATACATCGATTGCTGCGTGCCACGCTGCATGCCATGACTGCGTAGTTACCATGACTGCGTAGTTACCCATGTTCTGCGTAGTTACCATGACTGCGTAGTTAACGTATGTGACTGCATTCCAACTGCATTTCAATTTCATATATGACTGTGTTCCAACTGTGTTCCAATTTTACATATGACTGCGTTCTACAGTGTGAACCATGCTGCCAGATCTAGGGCTTGTGTGATATATATGCTTCCACGCATATTTGCCTAAGTCCTGACAGCGTTTCAATATAGATTGCTTGATCTGTCCTTTCCATCATAGCGTATACCTGTACGTGGATGACCTGTGTATAATCTTTCATGCCCTGCGTATATTCCTTTGCCAGCGTTGTTGCTGCCATGACTACGTTAATTTTGCTGCCTTGTATGGACTGCGTGGTAATGTCCTTCATTACAGCGTTGAGTCCACTGCGGCTACCCTTCACGTATCATCTCCATTGCTTGTGGATTCATGGTTGTGTTTATCCATTAGGGCATCATCATATTAGGCCAGTATAATTCATAGTGCATCTCCTTCTCCAAAAACCTAGACGTGGAGAGGAGATCACTTGAGGTGAGTTTCCAAATGACTTCAAATCCTCTTCTATTTATACTAACGTGTAGATGATGAATAGACAAGACGTTTGGGCTCCTAGAGCCTACGTAAGAGCTGGTCGGCTTGATAATAATTACATAACCAAAATAAATTCATATCTCCATAAATACTTATCGGAATCGGATGATCTTTAGATCAATCCTACACCTCTCGACGAGAGGGATCCAATAAAAATATCAGTTGCCATAAATAAGCTGACCCACATGGAGTTTGGCCCTAGTTGCCAATTTAACAAGTTTTCTTGTGAAGGTCAAGTTACTATTTATACAATGATTTTGTCCCACAATGAACAACTAAAAGCCCCTGTATAAGAATTGGAGGATAGTCGTATGAAATTGTATACCATGAAAAGGTGTTATGTATGGTTGAAGCATCTATGTGTTGTTGAGCCAATGTCTGCATCCATTAGGGCTTATTACTATTGAAGAAACCCAAACCCTTAATCTAACTAGTTCTGCTGAATAGAGAATGTTGAGAGTTTACTCTTATTGATCAGGGTTTAGTTTTTGGAATGCCATATCCCCTTTTGAAAGAGACATCTTACCTCCAATGAAGATTTGTTGTTGGTAAAGAAGCAAAATACAAAACTATATTTGCTTGAACTAACATTGGTGGTTTGACCAAAATGGAACACATCCTTGATTGATGGAAGTTGGGAAATCACAATTTCAAATGCAAAGGAACAAGGACTCTATGGCACATTCTTTTCCACTTATGGTTTTGGATATTTGTGTGAAAATTTCAACTCTATTGCAACAACTGGAAATTATTCTTCTAACTATAAATTAATTAACAATTTATTTGCTCACACAAACAACGAGTAATTCACAACTGCAATTTTCACCAAATTAAATTTTGTGGAAGATAAACTAGAAACTGAGAAAACACTGGCACACACACACAATAAATTTGGCATAGTTATTTTTGGACAAAATACCCAAGAAAAACCCAACTTGGGAAAAACAGTGCAGCAGCTTAGGGTTTTTATTATTAAGCAACAGTGAGAAATTCTGAGTACAATACATATTGCCAAACTAGCGAATCTATCCAAGAGGAATACTGGCAAAAATTCCCTGAGGGAAATTACGGTATTACCCTCTCTCCGAGCAATCCCAGCACTTGACTACCTCTGAAAAGCTAGTTGTCCAACCAGCACTGCGCAAGCCCTATGTCACCCTAGCGCGGTCCCTCAAATGCACAGCCTGAATCAGTTGCCAATCTAGTTTTCCTGCCTGCTACTGACTGAGAAAACACTTCTTCAGCCTTCTGGAAAACTTTCTCGGCCTCTGGAACTGAAAACGTCTTCCTCTTCAGCTCGATCGAACTACTCTTCTAAGGCTCTACGCTACCTTTATGCAACCTCCTGGAGAAAATCTCGACCTCCTCTTTCTGACTCTCCAAAACTAGAAAAATTCATCCAAACTCACTGTCCTGCTCCTCTTTGTCTTTGCTTCCCTTCTTTGGCTCGAACTCTTCCGGCAACTGTTGCTGCTCTCTAGAAATCAAACTACCCAAGAAAATCGATCTCTAGTGTCTGTTCCCCATCTACCCATTGACCTCCTCTTATAATCTCTAGTTGGGACTCCAATGGCCAAGATTAAAACATAATCGATGGCTGAGATTATCTCTGGATAAATCCTCGTGAGTTTAGATGATTCCCACCTTTCTCAATTAATACTGATTAATTACCCCCTTTTCCTAAGTTTAGACTTAGGAATATTTAAATATAGGTTAATAGTCTAATTGAGACACTTCTAGGTGGATTTCCATAAATGATTTCTAGGTTATGGAGAACCACTATAGCCTCTCCACAAAGTTTTGAGACTAGAACACCTCTGATGCTACAAAAACTAACACTCCCTCTTAGCGAGGAAGGTGTTCTAGTGTTGCACTACTACTACGACACCTTGTTTCTGTATCACCCTCTATACATTGTTGATGTCTAGCCACTGTGACTTCCTGCCACTGCCCACCAACCACTGTGCAACTCTGATGTTGCACTTTTGTTGCTGCGGACACTGTTATATTGTTGCCAACTTTGCATCTGCACTGCAACTCCCTCCCATTTGTTGTTGTTGCTACTGCAACTGAGAAGCATCCAAAATACTAAATCAATTTTCTTTGTGTTGCATATGTCTCCTAAGTATCTGACTGCTACTAGCCTCTACGTTGTCCATTGAAGAATTTACGCTACTGTTGACTCTTCTACTGAGTCTCCTGCTTTGCTGTCAACACCGCAATGCGCTCCTCAGCACCTGACGACAACTAGTTTGCAATTGTCACTTTGGAATCTGACTGCATCAATTAACATTGATCCATCCTGCTACTGAATATTGTACCACCCCCCCTCCCGTAGCAAGGTAATGATCCATGAGCAGGATACCTCAATGGACCCTACCCAAACTCTACAAGTATGGGACTATAACTCCAAATCACCCCACCTCACTCCTAGAGGTATAGTTGTACACATGGAAAAATCTTCCTCCAGCCTAGAGGACAATTTGTCTATCTCTATGGATGTTGTCGCCTAGTCCTACTTCTTCTGCTTGTCCTTCTTCCTGAGAGGACACTGCGTACTATAGTGGCCAAGCTCGCCACACCTGAAGCACTTGACCTTAGATAGGTCCTTTTTCTTTTTCTTCTCCCCCAGTCCCTGGTTGGGAGCCTTTGATCGTAGGGTCACATTCTCCTCTTCCTTCTCACCTTTCACGCCCTTGTTGCTTCCACTAATGGTGTTATTTAATAGAGCTCGCCTCAACTCCTCCTATTGTAGGTCTGACCACATCTTGTCCCATCTAGGCAAGTTTTCTCGACCAAGATACTTTGGACAACGACTTGCCTCTCCTCTAAGATATTGTTCAGTGCCAACCGTACAAGCTCTATCGGTTGAGGTGCCTCCCCAACAACTACAAGCTGATCTCGAACCTTCTGAATCCTGGTGAGGAAGGGATCTATGCCTTCACCCTTCTGCATCCTAATGCTTCCCAGCTTCTCCTGTAGAAACATCTTCCGCTACTCGAAAGAACACTTTCCAAATACATGTGAGACTATATGGTCCTGGACTCCATCTAGGATCAACCACTTTGTCTTCGCCATCTCTTTCCCATTTTCCTTCAATTGATCTACATCTTGAGGAACTGCTACCACATTATCTACATAGCCTTTCAGGCCATGTTCATCCAGCAAGGAGGACATCCTAGCGTTCCCGATGACAAAGTTCCCTCCAACCTATCTCGATCTCCAAGCCCAGTTGTGGCCATCTCTAAATCTGGTCGAAAATCTCTCTCTTTCTCGCTACTCGACTATTGAGTCTGCTACACGCACTCCCTTCTGGAGTGAGAAACTCTACTCACAGCTTCTGCCAATCTGCATCTGGAAAATCAGGTTTCTAGAACTCGAAAACCCTCGAGAGAAATTATTTGTGTGTGCCTTTCTCTTCCACCTGGCGCTGATTTTGCTACTGAAAAACCCTTCTGCGCTCAAATAAGGAATTTTCCCAGCAAAAATACCTGAGTTGTTGCTCCCTTTGCCTGATGGAATCACTCAACTGGCAAGCCGAATTTTTCTACCAACCCACTGTGCAACTCTGATGTTGCATTTTTGTTGTTGCGAACATTGTTATATTGCTACCAACTTTGCATCTGCACTGCAACTCCCTCTCGTTAGTTGTTGCTGCTACTGCAACTGAGAAGCATCCAAAATACTAAATCAATTGTCTTTGTGTTGCATCTGTCTCCTAAGTATCTGACTGCTACTAGCCTCTACGTTGTCCACTGAAGAATTTATGCTACTGTTGACTCTTCTACTGAGCCTCCTGCTTTGCTGTCAACACCGCAATGCGCTCCTCAGCACCTGACTACAACTAGTCTGCAACTGTCACTTTGGAATCTGACTGCATCAATTGACATTGATCCATCCTGCTACTGAATATTGTGCCACGCCGCCCCCCCCCCTCCCGTAGCAAGGTAATGATCCATGAGCAGGATACCTCAATGGACCCTACCCAAACTCTACAAGTATGGGACTATAACTCCAAATCACCCCACCTCACTCCTAGAGGTATAGTTGTACACATGGAAAAATCTTCCTCCAACCTAGAGGACAAATTGTCTATCTCTATGGATGTTGTCGCCTAGTCCTACTTCTCCTGCTTGTCCTTCTTCCTGAAAGGACATTATGTATTGTAGTGGCCAAGCTTGCCACACCTGAACATGGAAAATTTTAGGGGCTAATATTCGCCCAGTGGGCTAATTTTCCATTATTTTTCCACAAAAAGATTCGCCAATTTCCATTTTTATAAAATATGATTCGCCCAAATTTTAGAATATAAAATTATTTTACCTCAAAAGTCGCCAACGTTATATAGAGACTATATATAAAATGATTATAAATTTGAATAATTTTACAAATATATCAATAAACATTTTATAGTTTTCATATTAGGGATTAGTGAGATTCGCCAATGTTTTAAAGTTCAAGAAAATTTTCCATCCTTAAAATTTTCCCTCGTCCATAGTATAATGAATACAAAATTCCTCACAGCCTGGATGGTGGACACTGGATCCAGGGTCTTCATTTCTACTTCCTGAAACAGTACAATTCTATCCATGCGAATGAATGTGTCGAAGTCGAACATGGTAGAAACCGCTTGATTACTAGTCAATGACGTAAACTTTTAACAAGCGTGAGAGAAACCACCAATAACGACAATGGCTCTCAAAGTACTCAGTACAATCCATGAGATGTGATAAGATGTGTTGATGTCGAACATGTCACGGAATCCTTTGATCGAAATTCAATGATGCAAACTGTCGTCAAAGGCGAGAAACCTGCCATTGAGGCATGTAGATCTCAAGGTACTGACAATTTCTAGATCATCTTTCTAGATAATGAGTTGAAGCCGATAGAAAGTGATCTGTCGTAGGCAAGCCCACAACACGAAATCATAGATCAAGCTGAAGAAATTTAGTTGCAAGGACTGACTCAGGGATGGTCAAGATGGATGACAGACATTTTGCAGATGAATGGCTTATTTGCACTGACCTCTTGAACACATAATGACACGACATATGGTTTGGTGAGAATTGACCCAAAGTTAATACCCAGAAACCAGCTGAAGACTTTCAATGTGGTTTGATCAAATGTTAGGCAAGGGATTTCCCAACCCAGGTAAATGAAAGTGTCGTGTTCAAGAGTGGTTACAAAGTATGACAAACAGATTGATTTTTCTCTCTTTTTCTGGCAAGTACCTCTTTATTTTTTACAAGCTTGAGGAGGATAACATATGCTTCATTATAAGCTCACCCTTCGGGTGAGTCCAACTTAGTTTAAATTCAAACCCTAAGAAGGAGAGGTCCATTCTTGTTTGTAATTGAACAGGTCCTTTACTGTCAAAATTTTAACAAGTTCAGTATAGGAGAAACTCAGCGTTTTTCATTTTTAGAGAGTCTGAAAAAACTTAAGAAGACTCCAGGGTTGACATTTTCGTAAATTTGTGCCTCTCAGCCCCAAAAAAGTATAAAATAATACTTGAGAGAACCGCTTGATCTTTTACGACCAAGGAGTACTTTTCGTCATTAGTGTCTTTGATCCGAAAAAGTAAAAAAGCGATCAAGGACACGTCGTTTTATAACCAATACCGAATTTTTAAACGACAAAAATCCGACAATCTTTTTATGTTTTTACGGTCGGAAAAGAGCTGTAAATGGACCGTCTTTTAATTCCGTTTTAACGAGCTTAAAAGAAAAACTCGGCAATCTTTTCGTGTTTTAGGAGTGAGAAAAGAGCTTAAAGGTGACTCTAGTGTTCTTTTCGCCAAAAATGATAGATTTCGCCTGAATAATCTGTTATCTTGCACAAAAACACAAACATTACTCATACCTGTTTGAAATGGATAAAAATGTCGCAAGAATACCTTTTCAAAGTGAAACATAAAGAAATTTGCAATTTATTTACTCAAAAACTTATAAAAATGGCCTTTTACCATTCACTTTTACCGTTTGTGATTTGGGTGAGAAAATAGTGCTTTTTCTCAGAAAACTTCTTGTGAAGATTGCGGAAAATCCAACTGTCGAAATCGAATGTTGTCTTCTCTAGGTAATCCACATCATCCTACTCTTCATTTTTAACCATTTCAATTTTCATTTTAGTATTTCATTTCATTCTTTGCGAGGGTTTTTAGGCATAAAACCCGCGCTCGGGGTCTGCAAGTTTACCACTGCAGACCTGCGGACCCCAACTTTTCTCCATTGGGAAAAAGATCAGTGTCCGCACCTTACGTGTAGACAATGTGTGGTCCCACGCACTGTGTCTAACACTTAGGGTGCGGTCCCCGCCGCGAGGGTTTTTAACCCAAAATTTCTCAAAAACAAACCAATGAAAACATTTTCTAGCATTATAATTCATCTTTATGCTTGATGCAGGTAGTACATCATGCTAGATTGGCGCAAATGAGAGCACGAGGACGTGGATGCTGCCGCATGGAATCATCATGACAACCTTCTGATTTGTCGGATCATGATGACTAGAACTTTGTTGATGGCTTGAACTAGGCCATTAGCTTGTGGATAATAAGGAGTTGAACTGTCGTGATGCAAATCAAGTTGGCCTGTGAGTTCTGTCATCATAACGTTTCGAAAAGGATGCCCATGGTCAGTGATAATCGCTTGTGGAACACCAAACCTAGCAATGATATGATTGAATATGAAAATCGCAGCTGTTTTGCCGTCTGCCTCAAATGTAGGCATCGCCTCGGCCCACTTAGTAAAATAATCTACCGCAAGGATAATATACGCATGCCCCCCGGCCGAGTGAGGGTTACATGTAATAAAATCGATACCCAATTTGGAAAAAGGACCAATGGCAATTATAGGGCGAAGAGGAGCAGGTGGAGCGCGCATATTTCGATCAATAATTTGGAAATTGTGGCATTTTCGGACCACAATAATACAGTCTTTAAACATAGACGGCCAGAAATAGCCAGCGCGCAATATCTTTTGGGCAGTGGCATACCCAGACATATGACCGCCACACGCTCCAGAGTGACAATCATTTAGGACCCTTTCAGCTTCCTCATGAGTCAAAAAACGTCGAAAAATAGAGTCCGCCCACGACAATAAAGAGTATCTCCAATAATTTTGAATTGTTGGGACTGGAATCGGATTTTTCGACGGTCAGATCATGAAATATCTGGCCGAAAGGTTTGGATTTGGAGATAAATGATGATATCCCCGTACCACGGATCTAAAGTGCTGATTAGAAACAAGGATTCGTCCGCAATGGGCTCCTCCGCCACAGTTTCCGTGTCAACACGCGAGAAGTCAACACATTAATTCCTCAAAAACTAAAGATTTCTTTGACTTGGATTTTTCAAATTCCAAGTCGAACTCCTGCAAGATGACAATCCATTTGGAGTACTTGCCCCCCAGCAATTGCTTGGTCAAAATATAGATCATAGGGTTGCAATCAGAAATGACTGTAGTTTTGCATAGTAAAATGTAATGACGAAAACGTTGGACAGCTTGAACAGCTGCCAATGCCAATTTCTCCACATGTGAGTATTTTAGCTCAGTTGGATTTAACGT